>JAQFZY010000045.1:0-66734 GCA_034696285.1 Hypogastrura burkilli | reverse complement strand
GACCTGGACCGGGTCCTGAGGAACATGATGACGGACCAAGGCTAGTAGGCACTCTCTATGAGCAGAAAGACACCTTGGCCCTCGTCCCTTTGTCAGCGGTCACGGTCAAGAGATTTCTGCTAGAGGGGCCATCATTCCAGTTGACCTGGCCGTCGCTCCCGGAGTCCCTCTACGTGACAGCAGGGGCTGACAAGTTCCTTCAGATATGGAGCTACGTGGCCACGGAGGGGGGCCTCATGGAAAAGAGTCGGATCTACACGGTCCTCAAGGATGACATGTGGGAGGTCAAGGACTTCCGGGGCTTGAAGGAGGGTGCCTTCAGGAATTGGGGTCATCTCCTGGCCGCTGGGAGCGGGAACCTGGTCCAAGTCTACACGACCACCTCCTACGAAAACACGCATAGCCTCAAAGGGCACAGCAACAAGGTAACAGGACTCTCCGTTCCAGGTTCAACCTTCAGTCTCTAACCATTTGTATTTGGGCAGATCCGGAGGCTCAAATGGTCAATTGATGACACGAAGTTGATCTCAGTGGGCTCAGACGGAGCCATTTATGAGTGGGACTTGTCCCGGAAGTCGGCTGACTATGTGGAGCGAGGCTCAAACATGATTGCCACTGCCATTTCTCCGGACACGAAGACGCAATACGCTATCACGGCCCTCAACTTCATCAAGGAGATTCAGATGCAGGACGGAGTCGTAAGGGATTTAATCGTAATTATATTTCCTACTCGGTATTCATTCTTTCCGTTTGTAGTTTCTTAAAGAGCTCAAGGTTGGGATCGACCCGAACTGCATCACGAATAGCCGGTCACGGAAGGTCCTTGTGGGAGGAATGGAAGGCGGAGGAGTCGTGGCCTACGCCAGCAGCGGGCGGAGCAGGACGATTGACGGGATGGTCGAGTACTTTGAAGGGAAGCTGAAGGACAAGAACGCTGTCCCGGAACAGCTACGTGACGACTCTCGGAAAACGATGGCCGAGAGCAAGGAAATTAATAAGGAGATCGAGGGAGCTGATCCCCAGCTCCGCCACTCTAACTCCAAGAAAGTGAAGCGGAAGCCCAAAGTGGGGATCAAGCTCAAACAATCTGCAGCCATGCAGAAGGAGCTTAAGGAGATGAGAAGGGAGACACGGAAGAGCATCACAACGATGCGGAAGGAGATTGAGGACCAGAAGGCGGAGACTCGGAAGAGCTTCGTAGCAATGCGGAAGGAGATTGAGGAGGAGAAGGCGGAAGTCCAGCGCCTGCTCCATGACGCCCAGATCATGAAGACACTCATCTCAATCACGGAGAAGGAAGTCTCGACCTTGAGGAAGGCATTGGGAGGCCGGGACGTACACCTGCCCAGGGACAACATAATCCTTGACCTCCAGAAGACGAACCGTGAGCTCAAGAAGCTGATCGAGCCTAAGGAACGAGAAATCATTTACTTGAAGCAGCAAAACCAAGACGTAAGAAATACTTATTTACAATGAAATGCCAAATTGAGGAATTACGTGCCCTGACGCCCCTTCTGACCTTAGATGGAGAACGAGCTTGACAAGACGATGGAAATTCGGAACGGACTGGAGCTCCAAGTGAATGAGCTCACGAACCAGCTCCGCGTCACCCACCACGAGTACGAGACCGAAAGGAGCCTCCGCTGGCACCCCAATCTACTCGCTGGCCGAATCGGAAGCCCATTGAGCCCTGCCGACGAGAGCCACACGCTGGGCGGCATGTCATCCTCAATGTCGGCGGATGAGGCCGAAATACGGATTCGGCTCCAGGATCCCGTCAAGGACAAGGACAGAAATAGGCTGCTGGCCTGGAACAAGAAAGTCGAGGTAAGGCTGTGAAGTGCCCTACTTGGCCTCTGACAGCATGACCTCATGGTTCCTCTTTTCTTCTCTTAGGACAAGGGCAGCATGATTGAGAAGCAGCCCGTTGCGATTGACCACGTTGCTAAGAAGGAGGAGGAAGTATATTACACTTTTAGATAGAACTACAGTGTATGGTACAATGATACAATGAATAAATGACGTTTTTTGATCCGCGGTCATCTCTCTATTTCTATTATGACATTCTGAGGCTAGCCCTATGCGCCTATACATAAATACCAATATTACTTATCGTACCTAATCCCAAGGTTTGAACATGAGGGATTCTGAGTCCCCTGGACATGTTCTGACCTTAGATGGAGAACGAGCTTGGCAAGACGATGGGGATTCGGAATGGACTGGAGCTCCAGGTGAATGAGCTCAGGAACAAGCCCCGCGTCACCCACCACGAGTACGAGACCGAGAAGCAGCTCCGCTGGCACCTCAATGTACTCCTTGGCCGGATCCGAAACCAGATGAGCCCAATCCTAGGCCTGCTCCAGGCCGAAGAGAGCCAGGCCTACGAGGTCACGCTGGACGGTGTATGTCATCCTCAGAGTCGGCGGATCGGCTTCAGGATGACGTCCCGGACATGGGCGCAATGACGCTGGCCTGGAACAAGGAAGTCGAGGTAAGGCTGAGTGGGCTACTTGACCTCTGACAGGATGACCTCTTGGTTTCTATTTTCTTCTTTTAGGCCAAGGGCAGCATGATTGAGATGAAGTCGTTTGAGATGGAGAGTAGCAGTGACGACAAGAAGAAGATGGAAGAGACCGAGGCTTCCTAATTTTAAGCTATTAACCTCCAGCTTTATTGTCACCAATACGAGGCCATATTTTGAAGAAAGAATATGAAGATATGAAGAGAGAGGAAAATATATTAAGAGGCAGTAAAATATATGAGAGAGAGTAAAATATGAAGAGAAAGTAAAATATGAAGAGAAAGTAAAATATGAAGAGAAAGTAAAATATATGGAGAGAATAAAGAGGGGTAAAATGAGATTGAGAGTTGAGCGCGGCTTTTGATTCCGGTCTTGAATTTGAGAGTCGAGAAGAAGAGAGTCGAAGTTAATTCCAAGTTAATTATTTTAATTGGCGGAGGTTCAGAGAGTCCAGGACAGGTCAGGTCGAGGATGAGTCGGAAGGAGAAGCTCCAGGAGTACTTGGAGTCGATCAAAGGTCGACCCGTCGTCGTCAAGCTCAACAATGGGAGTGACTACAGAGGTAACGCAGTAGCAGAGGCACAAGAAACTAGCACATAAATCGCAAAGTCTCCTTCCGCATTTACAATTTATGTCAATTCCAGTAACTGTAATTAAGTCTATGTAGTAGGACGGGTGAAAGGTGAGGTGTCAGGCTGGGTCACGAGTCAGCTCTTAGTTATCCTGTTCTTGCTTCTGCTTTCAGGAGTCTTGGTCTGCCTGGACGGCTACATGAACATTGTGCTTGAGCAGACGGAGGAGTACTTCAACGGGCAGCTCAAGAACAAGTACGGAGACGCCTTCATCCGCGGAAACAACGTCCTCTACATCTCGACACAGAAGCGGCGGTAAAGAAGGGTCAGGTCTCAGCTGATCAGGCTCCAAGAAGTAAGGCGGTTCGGGTCATCCCCTCCTTTCATTTCTCAGTACCTACTTTAACTGTAAGGACGTAAGGAGGATCTCAAATAAATTATTTTCTAAGCCTTCGTAATGGTCCAGAACGAAACTCCGTGCTCACATTATGATTCTTAGGCAAGGTCCGGTCACTCGAGTAATGAAGGCGTCAAGTACAGTTTACATTCTATATGCTAGTTGCTGGTACAGGTATACCTTTGATACTCTGATCTGATATTGTCACGTGTGGTGTCTGCTTAAACGTGTGCGTGTCCCCACCTTCCGTATTTTACACTTCCACGTAGAAGTACAGCGTAGAGAATGATGGTTGGTGAATTAATAATTACGTTCGGGGCTAAATTGGGGTAGCGTGACGGACTGCCCTTTTGATCCGCTCATCTTTCTATTTCTATTATGACATTGTGAGGCTAGCCTTATGCACTTATACCAATATTACTTGTACGTTAGCCGTTATTCCAATGGTTGAACAGGAGGGATTTTGAGTCAAATCACCTGGACATGTCATGAGCCTCTATCAAGTGCGTAACTAAATCCATCTAAGTACACAAATATTCCTTTCAAGTGCATGCCCACTTTTAGAGAATGCTGGAGAAAGTAGAATGACCTCCGGAGGCGCATTTGATATACTCGGGGTCACATTTGGCACGTTAGAGATGTCATATACTTATTGAGTTCCAGGCTCTGTATATGCCTGTCTACTTGTAATTAACATGATCTGACCACGTCTTCGGTTATATATTCAGAGGGGTCCTATTTTGGGTTGACCCCGTTATCGCCCTCTCTGACCCTTCCTTGCTTGACGGAATGTTGAGTCAGGTTGGCCAGCATATCGTCCGTCCAGCCAGCCCATTGCCCAATCCATTCAGCCACTGTTGACAGGACCATATCAGCTAATTCTAATTAGGGCTAGTAGCCGTGTCGTCTGGAAGTGGTGAGTGATGGGGATCCAGGCATGAGGGGCATAGACATCATCCGGGACGCCTCTTATTTCCTCCAGAGTGACACTCCATGGAAATGTAATACATGGTCGTTCTCTACATTTAATTGAGGCGGAACTTTGAAGGCCCACACCGCACTATTCCGATTTTATCTAGTTTTGCACTCCGCCGAATCCCTTCGGACTCCCTCCTATCTTGTTGTTCTCATCTCCAACACCTCAAGTAGCACCAAACCTATTAGGCAGTTAGTATGTCCATTATGCATGCTCATGATCCCGGATAATAGCTACAAGGCACAAGAAACCAATTCCTCTCAAATATTCTGTGAAATTCATGGAATTACTGGATTGTCAAGGTCCTCCGACCATGACATTGGAATCATCTCTCTTTCCGGTCCATGGAAAAGGAGTTCTGATCCAACGAAACCTGGATCATAGTACCTACACAGGTCGACAAAGGAATTTCGACCACCATTCTGGATCCTGGTACTCTCAATTCTCAATGGAATGACTGAGCAAACCAATTAAAGATAAAATGCGTATTTTTGAGATAATTAGGTTCAGAATTGGAGAGCTCTAGAAGGAATTGCTCAATGCATTCCGGCCGTCATGTCATGAGGTCAGTCAGGATGATGACAGAGTGTCCAAACCCAAATATGTCCAGCCTCCAGCATGACGAGGCAATAAAGTTAAAGAGCCGCATACAAATAAAGTAAATCCTGAATTCTGGAAATTGTGGACTCGAATTATTAGTGTGAGTTCCAGATTCCGACAGAGGATGAGGCAATAAGACGAAATGGATCGGGATTTGATGGTAATTCTGATTGAGATTTGGCTAATGCTTAATAAATAGTAGATATTACTTATGATTGAGACCAGATGGAGGATGGCATGTCAGAAGAGTCGGGTCCAAACAGAAGAGCCTTTGATTGATGGCCCCTTGACCCGGTCTGGACACTATTTCTTAAGGAGACACGATGGTCCCGTTCTCAAGAAGAATAATAACAATATAAGTAAGTACTGTATTTCTCAATCTGAATATTGGTGAGGTGGTCTCGAGGGACAAATGAAGAGTCCATTTCCAATATTAAGCTCCAGCTTCGGACTCTTACCTTGACCTCCTCAGGAATCCATCAAATCCCGCAAAAGTGGAACTTACTTTGATGTCTATGTGTACTTGGATTCCTTTCTACGTCGTAGCTTCGCTCAGCTCCTGTCTTCCTTTCTGCTACTAAGAACTTCCATGATCATCGCTCACTCGTCTTCATCTCCAGTATGATTGTCCCTCAACAATTGATCCTTGAGAATAGAGAGACTTGGAATCCGGTTCTTGTGTCCCAATAATCCCTGCCTCCAATTAAAATGTTGTTCTGTTGACTCTTTAGTGAACTCTTGATGGAAGGTTACATTGTTGAGCGTGTGTGAAGAATGTGGGCCTGTCAACTGTCGAGAGGAGGGAGAGGAGGCTGCTGCGTAATGATGATCCTTAATTATAGTTATTCCCGAGCATCCCTCATCCGATCCCCATCAGAAGATGAAGAGGATCAACTGTTGTGGACAGAAGCCTATTGTTCGGCGACTCATCATATGTAGATTGGGCCTCTAGGGCCTCCTGGAAAACAATTCCGATTCTGATCCAATGATCGGAAGGGATCCCTCATATGTAGGTAGGTTCTATGTCCTATCCCCTGCCCTATATCCTTAGTCCATGTCCCCTCCATAACTTTATACGCCTACATACTTAGATATTCCATGTAATGCTGGGCCTGAGCTTAATGGAGAGTTAGGTATTAAGTAAGGTAAGCTCCTGCTCAAGTGAATAGCGTCAGTTAGTCGGTCCTATCCTCCTATTCGGCTCCCTACTTAAACCAAGCACTCGGCTCCTGCTCTTCAGTTACACTTTGAGTTCTCAACAGTGAAGACTACTACATAGAGCATGAACAGTGGTTGAGGAGACGAGATTGGAAAACAATAGGCCCCACCCACGCCACGCACATTCTCTATTGTTATCAAGGACCATTATTGTCAAGGCATCCTTCTCCATCTACAGCCTGCAAGACTCAATCAAAGTTAAGGAGGACCAGACGCACGCTCACCGTCAACAACAGTTCAAGCACTTCACGGATCCTTTGGGAATTAATTGTTTAAACATCTAACTGTCGTAATCATTAAAGTAGTGTCCAAATCATGCCATTCTCATGGGGATACTGCTCACACAATGGTAAGACATTCCTACTGAATAGGTCCAAACATTCATCCAGCATCATTCCGTCTGACAATGGGAGTCCAGTCAGACCATAACAATTAAAATGGGCTTCCATCAATCAAGAGACTGTAATTTAATTAAAGAGTGGGAACAACCCTTTTCCCCTTGTTCAGATTCAGGCAGGCCTAACCAATGTCTCTTGTCATTTGTCATCAATGGAGTCTTCTCATCAAGAGTAAACAGACATTAGGAATTAATTGAGATACGGAGACGCTCATAGTCGGTTCAGGCTCAGAGTAATCCGAGCCTCGGTCTCGGCTTTTGTACTTTGTATGTAGTTCTAGTTTCCATTGTAGTTTAAACTGCGTAGAAGGTTGCCTAATCCTTCCTAACCTAACCTGATCCCATAATACTTAGCTGAGGCTGGGACTCAGAATCAGATGGACATTTTTCCAGCATGACTCAGAGCCTTTGGCTTCTCTTCTTCTGTCAATGAGACAATAGGCGTCCAAAAAGCTCGGGCCGTTTTACATTGTAGTAGTTAGTAATCGTCACTCGTCATGGAGGCTGTGCTGGGACTATAATGACTCAGCTCACTTTATGCTCAACTTATAACTTTTCTAAATGTTCAATTAGGAATTAGAAATTTCCATATAGAGAGATGGCTATTTTACAGTTGGAAATCTGACACTTGACGTCTTGTCAAAAGTAGTTAAATATTTACAATAGAGCTCACCTTTCTCCTCCTCAGGCTCCGCAAATCCCCAGTTAACAGTTAAGAACGAGTCTGTAAATTGGGAGTAGCCTAATTTGGTCAAGGTAGCCTCTGGACGGTTCCTGAGTCTTTAGTAGTCATATATTCCTTGTCCACGAGGCCCAAAAGATTAGAATGCCCAATTAAGGGAATCCCAACATCTGCCTTCTAATATTCCATGCTTTTATTTTCTTATTCTTACATAAGGTCTCCACTTTAAATGTTAACGATCCATACTTTTATGACTGGGAAATGCAGGTTGGACCAATTATGTAGAAACTGAGGCATGTGCGGATTTCCCTGCCAATAATTCCGCCTGGGGCTAGAAAGGCCTGTATTTAGAGCCCAATGAATATACGTAGATGAGGATTAGCATGACAAAGAGATCCTTGGAGAGTCGAAGAGCCTAATAGACCTAATAGAGCCTAAAGCTGGCTTAAGGACGCCCGTGTCCGTCTCTATAGTCCCAACCACTTACTTGTTGAACGGGAATCTGGCGAATCTGAATCCCAACTCATCTCATTTCCATGTCAGCAGATACATACTAACGAGCTAGCCAAACTCTGAATTTGCACATTATTCCATATTACTTGGATAGTGAGCCTTGATCACAGATCGCTTTCCCATGCCTCTCCTTGAAGTTCAGAGGCCTGGATCTAAGTATTGAGAGCCTTGCACAACAAGGATTGAGATCCAATTAAGCACGAAGGCTTTCAGCCTCATTGATTATTCTAGAGCCTGAACGTCAATCAAAAATTAGGACTCAGCAGAAGCGGATTTTAAGCATGCAGAAGGGATAGGGAAGGTTCCAAGGACAAAATGAGTCTAACCTTCTGGATGTTCACTCGTGCGCATGACCTGCGCAATTCACTTCAAATATACAATAAAATACTTGTCACCGGCTGCCAATTTTTATGCGAAACGCCTTGTAATTTTCGCCTCGTCAGAGTTGAGATTGAGAATGATCGGGATCATAATAGTTGACGCCAATGGAGGCTTTGATAGGGAAATTCTCATGTTTACAGGATTAGAATGGGCGCTGTTATGCAACATGGGATTATAAATTAGGGATCCATAAAGATCCAGGCTCATCCTTCTCATTAAAATGAATGATTCTTGACGTAGTTTCTGTATTGTAATGAAGGAGATAAATGGACTTTTACCGGCGTCATGATTTCTGGCCCAAAATGCGGAATTGGGCACAAGGGCTTATCTGCTTAGATTCTGTCCATTGTTCCGGTTACATCTGGTCCAGGTGTCCAGAAATAGAAGAGATTATTTCCTTTATTGTCCAATTCAAAAGATTACTTGATACTTAGGATATCTGACGTGGTCAACATCAACACATGCCAGGGGCACAGCATCAATGCGTAGTTTACTAAGTAGGAAAGAGGCTAGGGCAGTAAAGAACGTGTCTAGCTAAATAGTTGCCTAAAAATAGAGGAAGGACAATAGACAATTAATATTATAACTTGTAATCTCAATGATCTCTTGAATGCCGATATTGGGCTTTTCAGTGCTTGTGAAACCGCTCCAATTACAGCTTGCCGCCTTTGACTGATAGTGGGCTCCAAGCGCTAGTGAGACCATCAAGCGCGTTTATGCCAAGTTGTGCCTGGCGCTCGTGATTTTTCAATATTTAGGAGGGACATAAAGCGGCCATGACACGCCCCCACTCAGCAGAGTCTATCTATGTATGTATCTACATACAGAATCCATCTATGTATGTATTTTAATGCTGAGTGGTTGTATGGATCATGAGCTTGCAATTTGCGGAGTCTCATTAACAAGTCCATTAGCCCATTAGGCTCTAAATATACAATAACTCATTCATCCAAATCATTCCAGAGCTCTTTCTCCAATCAATTCTCAGTTTTCTGCCTACAAATCTAGGCAGTGCTTACGTAGGGCACAACATTAGTGATGCGGGATGAGCACCACAGTTAGTACTTTACGCTTTACTCTCTACGATAAATATTTAGAGACAGATAATTAATGAGCCATTGTGTGGACTCCACGGGATTCCCATCAGTTAATATATGATCCATAACCAAAGCGGAATAACCGGGCACAATTAAGCTAATATTGGACTACAGTGGACACAAAATGACTACAATTCTAGTTGGAATCTTGTTGGTCCGAGCTCCTAATTTTCAAAATGACGGAAAATGAAATGATCAAGTGTTTTGGTGAATGTAGTAGTTGCTGCTGGTGCTGCGTGAGAAGTACTTAGGCCAATAGCAGTAGCAAGTAGCACGGACCTGCCTACATAGTAAATATTGGACTAAGGTCGAAAGGATTGACTCATTCCTCCTCTTATCAACTGTTTTATGTTTATGGCAGAAGTACTCCGGAGTCTATAAGCTTGTCTCCACTGAGGTCACTCGTCCACGTACCAACAGCGTACGATACACAGCTATCTACACACTTGTTCCATAATCCCCACGCTCTCTCCGGCTCTCTCCGACTCTCTCCAATAATCCAAAGACTTGACACTTGCTCAAAGTTGACACTCATCTCCGGAGTGGACGATAAGAAGGTCTAGTATTTTGTACATATATCCGGAAAACTAGCGAGTTACCCGATCATACGATCCGAGGGGAAGGGGGCCCGATACTGAATTCGGCCCTTAGGGCACCGTTTTGCCTTTACAAGCAAAATCCGAGCGCTATTGTTTCAAGACGAAGTGCTCATTACAGACAATTTTCGTGTCGTTATGACATGAGGCCGTTCGTCAGCAGAGCTGCTACTCTTATAATTTATTTATGCATTAGTTCATTGAAAGTCATCTTTAGAGATGTGGACCCAAAACTAAATAAAGACTCGAATTCTAATTTAAAAGGTCACAGGTTACAGGTAAATGAAGTATGGGGTGAACGGGATGATTATAAAGTGTTTGACGTGTCAATCATCAAAGTCGGCCCCGTCGTTTTTGACGAAGATAGCAGACACTCATCCACGGACACAGAGAGACAGACAGACAGACCAACGCTTTTATGAATAGTGAATATTTAGCGGAAGAAAGGCTGAGCCTTTTTCTGTGTTGAACTTGTATCCTAATTCCGCGTCCCTCTTCCGCCGCCTCTTTCAGGTCCCAACAAATGGGGGGAGAGCTATCCGACGGCCAAGGGCCCCCGCCAGTCCCCCATCAACATTGAGACGGGCGGGGCTCATCCCTGCGACGCCTTGCCCGCTGTCCCCATCCGGATCGAATACGAGGTCAAGGGCCACGGGATCATGAACACGGGGGCCGGATGGAAAGTATCCTTCAACTCCGGCCACTCTCGTAAGTCAAAGACTTTATAACGTCGTCTGTCATAAAAAAAGAGTAGCCAAAGTCCCACGGGCCAATAACGCTTGGGCAGAATTGTATTCTGTGGCTCTGTGTCACCGTTTCCGGTGACGAGAGCCGACAAGGCCATGGGCTCAATTGAGATCCTAATAGGGATGCTCTGGATTCTGGACACGTGCCTTGATTTCCTGATTTCTGCTAATTGCAGTGCTGGAGGGCGGCCCGCTGGAGTCCAAGTACAAGTTGGAGCAGTTCCATTGTCATTGGGGCAAGGACGAGACTGAGGGGTCAGAGCACACTGTCGACGGAAAGTCGTATCCCGCAGAAGTAAGACCAACAATAGGAATTAATAATGTTCTAAATTACAAGGAGAGAGAAAGAATCATGACTAATGGTCTAGAGAAGTAGATATAAGAATCGCAGAGGCAAGAGCCGGCTATTAGAGCATTGTTCTAGACTTCCAATCTTAGTAGCCATCTTCCTCCTTTGATCCCTTCCGCCTTTTCCCACAATTATTGTGCTGGTGGCTGTAGTCTAGGTGAGAGTAGTGACATGGTTCATGATCCATGACACGTGTCAAAGGGTTCCCTCGTGGAAAGTGTGTAGGACTGGCCCAGGTAGCCCTGCCTAGCCCTGCCTATTGGAAGACCAACTTCATTTCTATGCTTCTTCACAGCTTCTTCACTCCCAAATAGGCTCATAATTGCATGGACAGTCAGAGTAGTTATGAATCCTCCTTGCATCCATTCCATATTCCGTCCTACTGTATAAGACCCTCTACCTACCTACCTATGACTTTAACGAGCTTCCTACTTTCTGACTACATTTATGTAGTAGGTAGTAGGTATGTACGTCGACCTGGAGGCACAAATGTTTTATGGTTATCCCTCTCAGGATTCCTAATTCCTGCTCTGGCTCTCAATAGAGTCGAATTGCGACTTGGGACTTGGCCCACAACGTAGTAGTACATACATACATAGTTGTAGTTGCGGTTAAAGGCTTGCGGAAAGGATAGTCTTCCTTAGTCTCCATTCTGCACCATGTACTTGTACATATTCAAAGGGGAGGATCCCAATCCCAAATATGTACATATCCATAATTATCTTCATTGTCCCAGGACGACTTTCAATTATTGAGGTCCTCTATAATTAGGACGGCTCTCCTGCGGTCAACCTCTTCATTCCAATCACTAAACTTTCGAGTCCAGCCTATTCCGCTCAAATCTAAAGTCGCGGCCTTGCATTCTGGACATGGATATTAAGGTCCATTACTAAATGGAGAACCAATAACATTAGCAGAATGCACTGGGACTTGGATAGCGTAGCAGATTTAGTAATAAGTGTCAGTTCAGACAAGGAACTGAGGATTGAGCCTCCTCTCTTGTGGTCTGTGGTTTGGATGTGATGTCATGTCATCTGATATCCCAGACCACTTCCGCCACGCTCCCACCTACATATACTGTATGTATAACCTAATATTGGAAATTCCGAATAATGCTACACCTATTACAGAATATGGAGTTTGTATGAAATGCATGTTATGACCCTCTAACTTGGTTCTTGCTTGTTGGTTCCAGCTGCACTTGGTCCACTGGAACTGCGAGAAGTACGAGAGCTTCGGGGACGCGGTTGACAAGGAGGACGGTCTGGCCGTGCTCGGGATCTTCTTCGAGGTACGTTGACCCGCCTCAGGTCCTCCATAGGAACATTGGAATTGACACTGTGAATGCACCTGTCTGTGCGGGAGTGCCTTTTTGTTGATATATTTGTTTGACCTCTCTCTGACCCCCCAGTATGATATTTAGTGCGTCGTAGTGTCGCGAGACAGGGTAAGTAATTCTGCTGCGAATCAGCCATCCCGACCGCCGCGTCTACAGACTCCTCCGACTTAACGCCGCCCACCATTCTAATCCCAAAGGGACCATCCATAAACGACGGACACAAAGACAAATGTCTCCCACTTCCAGTCTTATATGCATTTGCCTGACCTCCACGCAGCTTTTATCAGAATTTTATGACCTCAACTCAATTGGGGTCCCAGTGTTATGACCTCCACTCAAGTTTCATTAGAGATTCTGAATGGCCTCCACTTAACCATGTCAGCATTCTTATGAATATGTACCTCACTAATTTTATACCAAAGAACGTTCATGGCCGTACTCAATATTTTCTGTCCCGTAATAATTCCATAATTTCAATTTTCAAATTAATGCCCGGCTTTAGAAATGAGCCTATCAATATTCTGAGTGATTTGACCCTGTTTTGAAAAGTATGAGAAGCTAAATAAGTACGGTTGACCGTGGGGAAGGCGTTGAATTTGGTTTACTTTGCTGAGCCCGACCCCCACTTTTGCGAGGATCGTTTATGGATGGCCCTGAGTTGAGCACAATAGCGTCCCGAACCGTTTGAACATTGAACAATTGAACATTACCGTTACGTTGAGTGACTGAGAGGATGATGATGATCAGCGGCCGGCTAAGTGTGAAATCACGTATGTTCATCTAAGCTAGTTCCTATTCTGGTATTCTACAACCCATCCAACCTCTTCATCACATCTACTCTACTACAACAACCTTTTCAACTCCTTTCCATCATTAAAACTCCTGCTGCTATGACTCTGCAGCGTTTGGTGCGGCGCGGAATATTACCAAAAGAAATGGATAGGGAACTCTTTGAAAGCTCAAGCGTCAGCGTCTCTCTGTCTTCTTTTCCATGTAGAGTAGAACCCTGCCGAATGTGGTTGTAGCTGTGTACATGATCAGTTAGAACCGTCTGGAGCACAATCCATAGCATATTCCCTTTTAAAATGAGACTTCATTCTTTGGACTTCCTCTAATTCTGCTTCCTCTTCTGCTGCTCACAGATTGGGGAAGAGAACTACGAGCTGGGAAAGCTGGTTGAGCTCCTCCATCGAATCCCGCACATGGGGGACACCTGCTACATCGAGCGAGAGCTGGACCCCACCGCTTTGCTACCGGGTATGCACGTGTCAATACTTAGCATTAGGCCTACTACTCTACACCGCTTTGACCTCAATTTTCTCTCGTTAGAGCGCCGAGCGTACTGGACATACCCCGGCTCCCTCACAACGCCCCCTTGCTTGGAAACTGTGGACTGGATCGTGTTCAAGCAACCAATCTCAGTCTCTGAGAAGCAGGTAAGGTCATAGGTCACATATCAAGTCTAGACTTCACACTATGCGCAGGCGCCATACAATTATAAAAGTTGCCGTACTTTCCTTATGTAATATCTATGCGCTTGAACGTAAAAAGATGCGGAATGTTGTTCTGACTTGAGCTTTGTCCTCCAGTTGAGCGCCTTCCGGCAGATGCTGAGCTACGAGCGGCTCGAGCGGACCCCGACCAACGAATTTGAGGGGAAAGTGATCCTCAACTACCGCCCAACCTTTGAGCTTGGTGATCGAACGGTGAGGACCTGCGACGCTGAGCATGAGCAGTGACGGGAGTCCAAGTAGTACAACAGCGGAGCAATTCCAGTTCCACGGTGGCCACGGTGCCTTGTTCGTCGCACGTACCTTCTACACGTAGGCCCCCTTGGAGGCACTACTGTACATACTACATAGTACCTAACTGTAGCAATAATCCTATTTAAGTGTAGATAGACTAGGACTAGGTTGTTGGGTGTTGGGTCTGATTGGGTTAGTCGTAGTCACTACTAGCGTACTTGCCTCCTCCTCACAGTATTCATATAACTTATTGAGACGGGCCGGAGTCTCACTCACTGTTCCTACATGCAAATGTATATTCTCCTATTCAAGAAGAGACCTTGGCCACCGAAGGCCCCTAACTACCAATCACTACGGATACAGATCTACATATTTAAACACAGGCTTCAATAAAAGCTACTCTCTAATTAGAACGTAGTACTTACTTAGGTAGTACGCTCATTTATTTTCACCTTGCAAAATCCTGAATAAATAGTCAATAGAAATCCAGGTCTAGATGGATCTGAGATAAATAGTAGGAAGAAGATACAAAAGAGGACCACTTGGTAGTAGTTCCTTTAAAATAGAGCAGTAGTACAGACTACTCTACATTCTGTAACATCTATGGCTTATACTTATACAACGTAAGTACGGAGAAGTGCGGAGTGCTTCCTTAGTGCTTAATGTTAATCTCATGGCAGAATTGGAACTCAAGTTAAAGGTCCAACTCAAGGGGATTCGTGTGGCTTTGACATTGAGCAGAGTCTTGGTGCCTTTGGTTTGTTGGGAGTACAAAGTAATTGATAATTGCATTGCTGGTTGGAGGAGTCAGGAATAATTGGGTTCGGAAGAGTTGTGGGGTGCTGGAGATTGGCTACAGATCTTTGATTACTACTAATGAGTCTTCGAAGGAGCCGAGCTAATTATTAATTAGACAAGGCTAGGAGGAATTGGCCTAAACTACTGGCTCTCCAAAGGAGGAGGAACATGGTGGAGTAAGAGAGTATCTATAACTACACATAACTTAGGCTCCTAATTATACGCGTACTTCCTTAGCCAACTAATTGGTAGTTAAGGGTAGTCTTTCTTTGTGGTTGGAAGTCTCTAGAAGATCCCTTTCTTCTTCGGCTTCTTGTTCCCGTCCACCATCCTAAAGTAAGGACGGAGGAAATGTGTTAAGGCCGAAGGCTAAGCACCTCTCGGCTCAATGATTGTCTTTCTACTCGGTGGGGTCAATTGGGTTGGGATTATTGGGAAGTGAGGTCAAGTGGGCTTGCAGTCATGGGATCGGAACGAGGTTCTCCGCTGCGTCTTTGGCATGGACTTGCTCCGCTTCACGCCCGCCCCGCCCTTCTTCCCTTCCTTGGGCGGGCTGAGGGAGTCCATCTTTGAGAGGGCTGAATCCTGGCCCAGCACCCCCTCTCGCACCCTTACAAGCCCTCTAGACACGGGACCAATCACAAAAAACAACATAAGAGCCAGGACAAAGCAGGGGAACCCAACAGTCACTCCCGCACTCCCCTCTAAATGTCAGGGAAGGAAAGGTCAAGCACTCCCTAGGGAATTCATCCAGAATAGACCTCAAAAGCAAAGGCAAAATACAGAGCTAGGAGGGCATGCACAAGGAAGGACAAGATAAGACTATCCACAAACGCACTACAGCATTCCGATTTATTTGGTTCCGATCCCAAATGCAAGCTAACATTGACTAAATGGACTCAATCAATAACTAAAATAGAATCCTCGAGCTTGAGATCCAAAGAGACTAGGCTTGTTAGAGTGACATGCAGAGGAAGTCTAAGTACATGGAAGGCATGGGATGAGAAGAGATCCATTATTTAGTCATCACCCGCGTTCTCGACCCATTCTTGGAGGTCCTCCAGGTCAAGGCTGGGTAGAGACCGTGAGGCGTAGCTCTCCTTCTCCACGACCAGGAAGTCATTCACGTTGTTGACCCGGATCTTGGGCTTGGCAACCATTTTGGAGACTCTGTAGCAGAAGAGAGGATAGAGACAAGGCAGAAAACCCCAACGAGAGCATAGAAAGGTCAAAAGCTATGACTCCGACCAGTAGAATGAAGAATAATGCTAAAGCTAAGTGAGGAGGAAGTCTTGTATTTAAATCTAGACCAGTTCCCAGACCCAACCATGACCACATGTTCTAAGTTGTAGGAGGGAATTAGTTGGTGACCCTTCCCGAGTAGAAAGACAATCATTGAAGAGAGACATTGTGGAAATAAGTCATCCTATTCTGATCAGTCATTGTCTGGACTTACTCTTTAGAGAGTGCCTCCATGTTCTTCCGGCGGAGGTCCTCGAACGTGATCCCGTTCTGCTGTTCCCAGGCAAACTTGTCAGACTCAAAATGCTTCTTCCGCTCCTCAACGTCTCGCTGGAGCTTCTCAAGGGAACGTCGCATCTGGTCCTCACGCCGTTTCAGCTAATAGTCAAAGGAACCACCCAATTTTAATGTCACAATTCAAAATGATCCCCGATAGTAACTGCCTTACATCTTCGTCAGAGTCGAGGAGCCGTTGGTTCCTTTCCTTGACCTTCATTTCGAAGACTTGCTCCATCTCGTGCTCCATCTTCTTCATCTTGCTCTCGTGGTTCTTCTTCTCGTCCTCCATCTGGGCCAAGGGATTCCTATGCCAAAACAAGAATCACTATCAGAGTCTCCCCAACCAGCCCTATGAACAACACCCAGATTGAGAGATTGAGAGAAGTGACAAAGATCATGCTTCTAATGCATTCCAGAGGCCAAGTCAACTCATAAATAGAGATCCGGATCATGGGATGGAGAATAGAGATGACCTAGAATGATAGCTAGAGAGGGCATGGACTGGAAGCCATGCAAGTGGCCATCATTCCTCAAAACAGAACCAAGGAGGAAGAAGATTGGACGTAGGCTGACGGAGAGACTTACCATATTGTAATGAAACAATTTGGGACTCCGGGGGACAGAGCACTAATTGTGGAAGGTCAAAGGTCAGAGTAAGTGAGTGAGTGAGTGAGATGACAAAAGAAGGAGAACAAGAAGAGAGTTCACAAGACCCAATCTATTGTATCTACTTGTGAAATTCTTAACTCAGCCACCTTAGCGCAGTTATCGTAGTATTATAGTATAAAGTTAACCGTATTGTGCTTACTTGTCGAATCCCTTGACTGGTTTCCCGTCCGGCCCCAGCCCGGCCAGCTTCCGACACCGAAAGTTCTCGTAGTGGACATTGTTCGTCACGTCCTTGAGGTCCTGCAAGTGAGTCCGGACAACCATGTTCCGGAGTGGGAGGAAGTCACAGTGTTCCATGTTCTCAACTACAATAAAAGACAGACAGATCAGGATGTTAGGCCAGCATTGAGCATGGAATAGATTGAGTGGCCTATCTATTCTATGACCTACCCACGACAGTTCCCCAAGGGTACTTCCGACCCCGGACCTTCTTCCCGTCCACTTCGAGGACCGTGTTGGAGCCCACGACTGCAAAGGGAACCCGCTCCCGCATCATCTTGTTCACTTTGTTCTCCTCCTCGTCATCACAGTCAGGGAACTCGTAGATCTTGATCTTGTGCTCACCAATCTCCTTCAGCACCTACGCAAGAAATGAAGAGAGGTGTAAGGGGGGACTTGATGTTATTGAGGTCATTCCTGTCTCCTGCCTTACCTGCTTCTTGAAATGCGCGACCTCTTCGGGCGTCATGGTGTCGGCCTTGGCGAGGACAGGAATGATATTGACTTTGTCGTGGAGCTTCTTCATGAGCTCAATGTCGAGGGGCTTGAGGCCGTGGCCGGACGGGGCCACAAAGTAGAGGCAGGCATGGACTCGGCTGTCAACAAGGAGCTTCCGGTTCACGCGGGACTCCGAGTTCAAGTAGTCGTCGTAACGGCTCTCAATGTAGTCCATCACGGGTTGCCAGCTAAGAAGAAAGCACAAGTCCGTATTATATGATTAAGTACTCAAGTAGTTCCTTCTCCCTCAATACGACCTTCGTACCAATTGCTGTTGTCAACGGCGTCCCCGAAGCCGGGCGTGTCCACTATCGTGAGCGTCAGGTTCACTCCGTTCTCCTTCAGGAGGATCTTGCAAGTCTCGACCTAAAGAAGGTACAAGGTTCATTCGGAATCAGCCGTCCAGTTCTGTATTCTGTAGGCCCCATGGGACCCGCTCCGGGCTTACCTGGACCGTCTTTTTGATTCGATGTGAAGGGCCCGGGTACTCGGCCGAGTAAATGTCTGCCAGAAACATTGAGTTGATGAGCGTGGACTTCCCGAGGCCAGACTCCCCTGCCAAACAAAACAAAAGGTCCAACTTGAGATCATTCCATTTCCATTCCTGGACTCAACAGGCTCATAAACATCAACCGGATCAGAGTCATTTGACGCTTAAAATGTAATTGTCTCTATTTCACCCTCCACGCCTCTGGATCCATAAAAGGAAGAGAATACTTCATACTCATCACCACTCTTCCCTCTCATGACTCCTGACAGTCCACTGTCTCTCTAGATATTCTTATTGGGTGGGATGGCCCAATTCAATTTGGAGCCCACATGAATCATTTGCTGGACCTTTTTTATTACTTTGTGTGAGGCTCTCTTCTGAGTGGTAGCCGTTTAAAGGTTAGATCGTGACATTTCGTACTGAGCCTGGCTCATAAACGAAAGAATAGGATTCCTCAAGTTCTCTCAGGTTTTGAAATGTCAGACTCCGTCCTTCTCGTTCTCTCTCCATTTATGGGGAAGAGGTAAACAAAAGGGGTTGGCATTCTTTCAACATCCGACTACTTCCTGAGCCCAACCAGCCTCATCTACCAATGCATTGGTACGAGTCTCGTCTCCCTTACCGACGACCATGAGCGTGAAATCGAATCCCTTCTTGACTGCCTTCCGATAGACTTGATTGGGCAGATTTGCGAATCCAACGTATCCGTCCAGCTCCTTCCTCCGACCGTTCTCCTTGTCCGCCTTCTCCCGGCCCTTCTCCTTGGCCTCCTTGTCCCGGTTGTCCTCTGCGGCGTGGCTGGTGACATGGGAGGGGGCAGTGAGGGTCCGGAGGGCCTCCATCTTGGCGGACAGGGGAGGGACTTCAGGCTTGCTGGGCACAGGTGGGCCGCCGGAACTGATCGACGTCACCAGGGCCGGGGCGGGGGAGGACTCATTCTTGAAAAACAACTCACGCTTACTCTGCAAATGAGCAAAAACATAAATACGGTCAGAAGTCAGACTCCATCAGCTTCAGAACAATCATACTAGTTTGGCTCAATATTGGCCCCGTTTTTCCAGGAAGAGGGGCTGTCGAAAGAACTGGGCAAGTTGATAGGGAACTTTCTCCAATGCTATAAGCATGGGCCCATGCCCACACAGCTAATTCCCTGTACTACTCCGAACTACGACATGGTTCCAACTCTATTACTCGTCCTTAGGCCGGGGACTATTTATGTATTAAAACAACTTGGGACGAGTTTGGATACAAGATCAGAGTCCGTAAATTCTAGGCCTCTTAATATTAATCCGATCTCTCCAAATGCAAAGCTGAATCAAGCGTCAGTCATGATTATGAAAGGTGCAGCAGATGTCATAATGCATTCCACCTATTCTAAACTGTTTGGGCATGTGGTGTATGTAAGTATGCATGCAATGTTGGGTCGGAGACTGACTGTAATCAAGTCCTGACTCCTGATGCATTAGAGTTCTCACTATGTTTCCTTATTTGGGAGACAGTCGTCCATTAGTCAAGGGATCCTTTGCTTGGGGCATGCTTGTGAACACATGGACTTTCATCTTGTTCCTCTCCTCTGCTTAACTATGAATGTACTATGCAGATAATTAAAGTTATCCTTCCAGCTTGGTTCCTTCTTATCAATCATTGCTCGAGCCTCTTCCAATCTTCAATTCCGCCCAGCTTTGTTTCCTCAGGCTCCTCTCCTGCTGCTGCCTCCTCTGAGCTCTGAATGACATACTGGGAATTGACAAGCAACAAGCACCAGCCTCATCTGTTCTAACCTTAGCGTTGTTGGCTGATATACGTAGCGTAGACTCAACATTGGTCTCCCCTCCAACCTCAACGTCTCACTCAGGATCAGACAAAATGAACCAAGTGATATACCGGGCTTAGGCTACGCTATTTCTCTGTATATTCCCCATACTCAGAGTCCCTAAATTATCAAATGAGATCTACCTAAGCCTGAGTCTCTGCCTAAGCCTACTACGCAAACAACTGTTCCTTCCGTCTCCGCCACGCTGAGGAGGATCATATTGTGCCCCAGCTCAAGCTCCAGTATCTCCTTCCTGTTTAAAGAAGGATGACACGAGGCGGGATCCTCGCAATGTCAATACACATAACTTAATGAGGCTCATTAGAGGACATAATGGTTCTCAGAGCTGAGAGAGACGAGTCCGTCCTTAGAGATGAAGAGACGACTTGGAGTGGATCTCCCATCATGGATCCACTCACCCACAATTCATAATGGCCTCATCAACTGGAATGACTGGCCGTAGCCAAGTATCGTAGTACATAGTAAGTACTTACAACTGGTTCCAACTAATCTCAACTTCCGGCCCAACCTCCTAATCCACTGACATGGCAGAGTAATCATAACCCCCTCTGGCTTCCTCCAGATGTTAAACTGGTCGTGGTGAGTCAAAGGCCTAACGGAATTGGTTTGGGAGAACCTGGAAGGGACACATGGCCACCACCGCACTTGTAGCCACAAGAGTCCACAGATCTTTCGGCCCCAAAGAGGGGAATAGAGAACAGAAATATATGGACAAAGAAACTGAGTTCCCCTCTTGGACCCAAGAAGGTGACTTACAGAGGCGTCTGCAGCAGCAGCAGCGGCCGCCGCAGCACTCCCGTTCTCGTAGAGCTTCTGTCGCATGGCGAGCCGATCCAGACTCGCGAGCCGATAGTTCCCGCCCGGATTGGCGGAGTAAGGTCCCGGGGCGGCTGTGCCAGAAGGGAGCGTGGAAGTGAGGGAGGCCGCCGGGGCCCCGTTCGAGTAGACCGAACCGTTCCCGGTCCCCACCGTCCCGTTCCCCGTCTTCGTGTAGCCGGAGAGGCTGGAGGACTTGTGGCGCCCGCCGCTGGCCTCTTCGTAGCGGCTCTTGGTCGGATCCATGGGAGTCTCTGCTCTTGTAGCCGGGACTGGGACTGGGACCGGGTCTGGACCCTTCTTGGTTCCAGCAGTAGTGTTGAAGAGGAGGAGGGATGATGCGGCTGAAGCACTAGCACCTGCCAAACTATGGATCAACTCTGAGACCCCGCCAGGCTTCCCACTCATCACATCCTCAGTTTGACCTACGACCCTCCTCCTTCACAATGACACAGAGAATGGACAAGCTAGCAGAAGCGAGGACTGACTCTTCCCCCTACTTGTTCCTATGCCTATGTCTGTGTTGAGGTTGAGATGAGTCCTATCTTTGGATTTGGAGGGGAGGACGGAGTCTCTCTTCCTCCTCGTCTCGTAATAATGCTCGTAGTAGTAACTCCCAGGCCAGACTGACTGCAGAAGGGAAGAAAAGAATCCACCACGAAGAACATCAAGCCAGGAAATATTGAGAGAGAGAGAGACGAGGGGCGTTGTGGAAGCTACACCAACCCCCAAAACTGGATCCCTATCTTCTATCAATATTATGCTCAGTCTCAGTATGAACACACTTGGAATTACTCAGAGAAGTAACAGAACGTTCAGACCAGAAACAGAGGGAGTCATTTCAAATCACACTTCCGGAATACAATCCCATCAGAGTCGGCTCACAGATTGGTCAAGTGAGCCCCACAATTGGAAAAATTCCATTTCCCCGGACATTATGCCCCGATTTGGATCATTTCAAAGTCAGATCTACTTTATTAGCATGGAGCATGGAGCATTGAGGAGTCATCTAGTGGTAAATACGGTACTTAGATCCCCCGGCTAATACTTATTAGAGGAAAACAAATCTGTTTGTGACCCTGTTTCCTATTTTGTCATCAACATTAACAACACAGTTCTGACCAGATTGTTCAGGTGTGCGTTGAGGCTATCAACTGAACAACAAGTCCGGACTTTCTCCTGGCTCTTCTGGTAAATCCCATTTTGGAAAGGCAGTCTGATCGTCCCTCCTTGACTTTCTCCCCTCTTCCCGACTCCCCTTCCATGATGAGGAACGGGAAATGTGTTCGGCTCCAACCAACAACAACGTAGTCCTAACAAACTTTCCTCCCCTCACTCAGCCCACAATCCCTATCTTCCATCTATTCCTGCTTGCTCCATCAACTCCATACGCAGTCATACACCTTTGACATCATATGCACTGGGCACAAGCCAACAGATCTACGACCTAGGACTACGACTGGAGCTACGCGGGGAGTCGTCTACGACACGCCCCGAACCAACCAACCCTCACAGCTCAACATCACATGGCACAAACGTCTAGCCTTACAACTTACAACACAAGGGAAGCCCGCAAGGGCACTCCCATCACAAATTAACAAATTAAGCACTACAAAAGTTCTTATCGAGTACTTACTTAAAGTACATACAGTGTAGTGTACTATGTATGATTTGATCAAATATCTAGCTTTTATAAACAGTTGGAACTTCGGACAAAGGATAAATTGAATCTATTTTTAATATCTGAAACACTTTTGTGTACAAGGTACAAGTAGAGTTCGTCTCAGACACGTGCGTAGCGATAATTAGGGGTGTGACCCAAATTTTTACAAAAGGGTATGTACAGCCTAATTTTTGTTTTACTAGAACTTCTTTCCACTGTCGCGCATCGCTATTTCAGCTTACCTTTGCACGAAATGTTTTTTCAAATTTTTAAATCCAAGGCTCACAATCTGGTAGGCAATTTAATTTATTGCAATTGTAATCGGAGATACAAGTTGCGCGAAGCGCAAGAAAATCTTGAAATCGAAGAATCTCAGTCTTATATGAAGTGTAATTTATTGTAAACTGAGACTGAGATACAATTTGTGCGAAGCGCAGCAAAATTTTGAATTCGGAGACTCAATCTTATAGGAAATTTCATTTATTGTAGGCAGCGCTTACCCTTTGCGTGAAGCGCAAGAAACATTTTAAATTGTGGCTCCCAAACTCATACGAAACTTAATTGTAAGCAGTGCTTGCAAGAAAATTGTGAAATCTAAGGCTTCAAATTTTACACGGAACGTAATTATCATCATCATCATCGAATTTATTTGACATGGCTTAAGTACGCCCAATCAAGCTTAAGATTAATACAAAGCAACGTAATTATAAGGAGAAACCCTATGCGTGTAGAGCAGAAAAGTGTACTTATATAGAAGGCTCGAGGCTCCCAATCTTATGCGATTTATTATTGCAGGCGAACAATACCCAAACGCAACAAAAGCTAGAAATTGATGTCCTGGAACCTGAAACCATAGTTAAAGTGTAACACAGACACAAACCTGCGTTATGGTTATGCATACAGTGGAGCGCCGTTAACGTTGACATAAAGTATGCAGTACTTCAGATTCAGATAAACACATCGATTTTAGAGAAGATATTTTTGGCTAGATGTACTGTGTACATACCCATTGCATTGTTAAACGACAATTATGCAATTATAAATACGCAATTGTACATCGGTATTGAACATTCTCGCACCGTTTAGTATTAGTATGCAGTTCTCATCGCTTGTCTTATGCACATACCCTGTATCTCACAAAAAGTAAAAAATTACATAGTGTACTCACTATTCTTCTGTACAGTACTCACTAATACCACGTACTACCACCAAATACGACTCCTAGGCTATAAAGTAATGTATGACTTATGTTTGAACGCGATAAAGAAATTCCTTACCCCCACTCCTACCCCCATCCCGGGTGATTGTCGGTACGGTTGAGGGCCGGTTCGTAAGGAGGACATCTGGAAAAACAAAAGAATCCAAAATCAAACCAAATGAAGAGCAAATAGTAGTACCTCATAGTTGAGTTATGTTAGTAGGTACCGTAGTTCCAGATTTTATTCCAGTATGTATCCTGTATCAGTTAGGCTGAGTTTATTAAGCTAATGACAAATCATGACAAAGAAACCGATGGAAATTCAGATAAAAAACTTCCAGCTCCAGTGTTTGCAGTTCCACTAGTTGGAGTGTAGCAGTTGGGTCTTTGTCAAAAATATTTTAGTTGGAGTGTAGCAGTTGGGTCTTTGTCAAAAATTTTTTACATTTTACATTTTAAGTCCAGAATGTTACCTCTGGAAATGTTACCTTTAGAAAACCAAAAACCAGAAAAGTTACCTCCGGAAAAGTTACACCCCCAAATTGTTACCTCCCGAAAGTTATGACCTATGACCTACCTCCAATGTTGTTATCCATATTTAAATGGCTGGAGTAGTTTCTTGGATATTGATAATTAGACACTAGACACTAGAGGTAACTGTTCCGGAGGTAAGTAACAACTTTGGGTTGAGTTCTAGTTTCGCGGTACGAATCTTAAGACCCCAATTGCTAGACTCCAACATTTAGATTCCACTTGACCTTGAGGTTGAGATTGTACGCGTTATACTCTATTTTAAACTATCTGCCAACAGTAGTGAGTGAGGCGACAAGGTCAAGGTGACCAATTCTGATTTCCCGTTCACCGTTGCTGCGCCGTGCCGCGTGCATGTGACAATCTGCATGTTAAAATATGACGTGTCGCATGACTCATTCCTATTGTAATTGTACCCTTGATTTTCTAAGCTACATCTACCTTTACCGTTTTGACCGTTGTTCTTGTTGCGTAAGTGGTGAAAGGTCAAGCTGTCCCCGGATACAATTACTTCACTATTCACCTAACGACTGACGACGTATAACTAAAATTGGGAGAGAGTGAATTGCAACAATAGCTAAGATGAGAAGAGGAGGAAGGAAGGCTTGACGTTGTTCACATGAATGATTTCTTGTAATCAATCGCTTTACATGATCGACTTTTGACTTTCCGCCTCCTCCTTTCTTCTCATGTTCCTGTCTTCTCAGCCCCTCTGCACATGGAAGTTCATACTGAGACTGGGTTCGTCATTCCTGCTAACTTGGATGTGCACTCAGGTCCAATACTCATGGAACACCTCCCTTTTCTCAATACGAACTTACCGCTTTCCTCTCAGTCTACTCCTAGCAACTTCCTCTGCTCAGAAAGATGGCAAGTGTCCGGCGTCAAGATTCTTCACAAATTATTCTTCCTCTTTCCCGCCCGCCGCCGCCGCTCCTTCAGAGACTAAAAATAACACACTGCGAGGGCCGAAGCAAGCAAAGGAGCCAAAAATCCAAAGATTTAAATGTTATGGTGGCGAAGTTTAGTCAAGCCTTCCACGCTTCTTCTCATTTTAAATCGATCATTTTAATTACAAATTATTGGAAGCTCCTTGTTTTCCAGGCGTTCAGTGACAGACCCTGACACCCTATTACTTGTCACCTGAGGTCCTTCAGACGGAAGGGATGGCCACAAAGAGGAAGTCTTCTGAAATGCAGTCCCCGGTTGGGCCACCGACCCGGAAAGGTGTCATCACTTCATTCCTCACAGGGAAACAGTTACAGATACCGGAAAATGAGCTCGTAAGTTAAGGAAGAAGTCCACTTCTCGTTCAACAGAGGGACTTAGTTAATCCGGAACTTTCCTCCTCGGTTTCAAAGGTTCAAGCTAAAACTTGATATTCCTTTGCTTTGTGTTTATAGTTGGGCGGTTGCCGGTCTGTGTCGGAGTTCGACAAGTACAACCGGATCGGGGAGGGAACCTACGGGGTTGTCTGTAAGCCAATATTCTGCTTTCTACCTGATAAATGCAAGTAGCCGAACGTCGAAAGATCAAACTTTCAGGCTCATAGTCATAATGACCTCTATTTACCACTTAGACCGGGCCAAGGACACGCATTCCCAGGAAATCGTGGCACTCAAGAAAATCAGGATGGATCGTGAGAGCAATGGGGTGCCGATCAGCTCACTCCGGGAAATTACTATTCTGCTCAACATGGAGCATCCCAACATTGTCAGCCTCAAGGAAGTTGTAGTGGGCAGAAGTTTAGAGAAGTAAAAGTTGAAATGACAGATCTTTGTTTCTCTTTCTAACTTATGCCTAAATATTTCCCGTAGTATTTTCATGGTGATGGAGTACTGCGAGCAAGACCTGGGAAGCCTCCTCGACAACATGCAGAGCCCTTTCACAGAGTCACAGATCAAGTGCATTTCCCTCCAACTCTTTCGTGGACTGGATCATCTTCACAAGAGCTTCATTGTCCACAGAGACCTCAAATGTTCAAACTTGCTTATGACGGACAAGGGGATTCTCAAAATTGGTACTTACTCAGTTTCCATTTATGAATCGAGCACCTACCGTAAATATTAGGTTCTAATTGTATGACTACAACGGACTAGCTGATTTTGGGCTGGCTCGTAAATATGGTCTTCCGATCAAGCCCATGACTCCCGGCGTCGTGACGCTCTGGTACCGGGCCCCTGAGCTCCTCCTCCAGGCCAAGACCCAGACGACGGCCATTGATATTTGGTCTGCTGGCTGCATTTACGGGGAGCTCCTTGCCCACAAGCCTCTCTTCCCCGGCCGATCCGAACTCCATCAGATCCAGCTCATTTTGAACTTGCTCGGCACGCCGACCCCGCACATTTGGCCCGACTTCCAGAGCCTCCCGGCCGTCCAGAACATGAACCTCAAGGCCCAGCCCTACAACAACACGAAGGACAGGTTCCCGCTCCTCAGCGCCGCAGGACTCCGGCTCATGAATTTCCTCCTCATGTACGACCCAAAGAAACGGGCAACGGCCGACGAGTGCATTCGGAGCTCATACTTCAAGCTCCCTCCGTTAGGTAAGTACAAGCCGATTGAAGTCTCAGTGTTATGTTATAGCGCAGTATGTATGAGCTCTTTTGGAAATGTTGTTCCTGTTTGAGCAGCTTGTGATCCGGCCCTGATGCCGAGTTTTCCCCAGCATCGAAACATGGGCACCACTGGAGGAAGTACAAGTCGGTTTGAAGAGTCAGGGGACGTCAAATAATTCATCTCTAAATAGCTACGAGCCATTTCGTATTTCAAGAGACGGTTTTGTAATTGTCATAAAGTTGGACGTATAGTTAGGAGAGGCCTTTGTAAACGGAGGAGCTCTTAAAAAATATTACTGTAATTGGGAATAAATTACACGAATTTCTTGATTCATTTCTGTGTAAATGAGAGCTTACAGCTATTTCGCATGAAGGGCGCAACATTAAAAGTTACAAGGATCAATAGTGGAAGGCTGAAAGTATGTATTTTTAATTCAATTTGCCTTTTCATAATACTCGAACGCGAGGGTTTGGGAAAACATCACATTGTGCCCCCGAAACTTAAGGCTCGCTGCGCCCTTCCTGCTTATATGCACTACTGACTAATTAATTAAGAAAGACTTCCAACTGATATAACTACCGAGCTTACAAAATTTTGCAAGTAGACACTTCAACGTTGAAAACTTGGTCTCTGAAATGCCTAAATGAGTGGAACGGAAAGGAGTGAGCGAATTTGCCTATATGTATTTACTAAAGGCATTAAAAATGGAGGAAGTCTAGCTTAATTTAACTGAGAATGGAGACTAGAGGTAGTCTCTGTCCCGCTTCTCGTTGAGTCCGAGGACGTCCAAGTCCTTGTACTTTTCCCGTCGCCTCTTCTTGGAGAACCATTGGTACTTGGGCGTGTAGGTGAGCTGCATGAGTTCCTGGACAACCAGTCGGTCGTTTTTCCGACGAAAGGCCTCTCTCACCTGCGTCACAAAAGGTTAAGAATTACACGGGACTCATAATTGATAACTGGAACTGAGCCGGCGGAGGTGGGCGTAATGGAAGGCCTGCTCCCGCTTACCGGTAGTAGTGCCTGTACTTTGAGGTTGGAGTCTGTGGGCACGACGTCGAGCGGGATGGGCTTGCTCATTTCGTAAGGGAAGGGAGTTGGTGGGTGCCAGCAGAGAATGACACGGCCGTCCTTGGACAGGGCCACCTTCTCCACCGTGCTCTCTTCCTCCTTGGCCACGTTCCTCGACGTGTCCAGCCAGTGGTCCTTCATGCAGTTATGCATTCGTCTCCCGGCTGGACTTGTACTGGAAATCCCTCGAACGCCCATCACCATTACAGCAGCGGGCCCATTATTGGCTTTGGAGCCGGAGAGCTGGGCCTGACACTTGGCCAGGATCCAGAGGGACTGGAACATGGGCCGGAACGGATGCATTCCGTCCCCTCAAGCCGGCTCGCTCTACTCAAGAAACCGGAAGTCAGAAGCACTGGCAGTTCTAGGTTCCTTCATGCAACTAATTCTTCTGTTATTTGTTGCAATTGTGGAGAATGAGGATTATTAAGCCTTCGTTTGAATTTGGCGGGTTCCTGGAGTCTGATCAGAAGGGAGGAAGGACCAAAGTCAAGTGAAAGCAGAAGTGCCAAATAGTCTGAAACGTGGCTAGACGTCCACTCACTCCACTCTCACTTTCTGTCACAGTCGCAGTCAGTCAGTCGCACTTTAACGCCGGCCGGCCAGCGAAGAACAAGACGAGAGAGACCCCAATTCGGATCACAGCTGACCGGAACTCGAACTCAGCAATCTTCATCTTTGTCATTCGAAAAGTCTAAATTCGGACTTTATTTCTTCGGCGTCCCCGCGCACATCTTAAACCTTCAACTTTTAATTATTTAAATCATGGCTGTGAGTCACTATTTTAGTAACCGTCTTTTCAAAACTCCACTCCTGATTCCTGTTCAAGTTAAAAAAAAATATATATGTATATAAACCATGCATGCGTACATGTTCCAATTCCAATTGCGAGTTCACAAATTCCCATGTCCAATTGTCGTGTCCACATATACAAACATTTGAGAAAAGAAAAATTATATTCCAGACTTGTTTTAGTTTGTTTTTTTGGCATAAATGCTTTCTAAACCGGTTTCAATTAAGATTAATGTACTTTTGATTTCGAACACTCCATATTTTTCTAGCCTCAGAAAGGGAAGCAAGGCACGAAAGGAGCCAAGCAGATTGTTGAGGAGAATGCTGCCACTCTCTCCTTCTACCGGAACATGATTTTCGGGGCTTCCGGAGTCTATTTCTTGCTCATGACGCTCACGGGGAACGGGTTCCAGTTCTGGGACATCGTAAGAAACTATTCCTTCTTGTTACATTAAGTCCGGCTCAGCCACTTTTCCAAACGCTAAACTTGGAATATTGGTCTCCGTAGACCTTCTTCCTTTTCGCGGCGGCCATCTTTGCGGGTTGCATCCAGTTCATGAAGTTCATGGCCAAGACTCAGTACACTCAAGGAACCAACCAGCTCGTCGACAGTGGGCTCGACCTCAACATGGAATCAGGAGTTGCAGAGTAGGGACGTCCAAACATTATTCCATTTATTTATTACATCATCCAAGTTCCAGAAATACTTACTGAGTCCCATTTTTGTTTAGACACGCCAAGGACCTGATCATCCTGACCTGCGCCTGCCTCGCCCTCTCCTCCTTCACCAAGTACTTCTGGTTCCTTTGGCTCCTGGTCCCCCTCAAAGGGCTCTACGTGGGCTGGTCAAAGGTCATTGCTCCCTGGGTCTTTGCCCCGGCCCCAGAGCCCTCGGCAAACGAAGAGAAGAAGGCCAAGAAGATGGAGCGGAGAATGCGGAGATGAGTCCCACAGTCCCACCAAAAATTAATTTAATTAAACTTAGCTCATAGGTCTCTGTCACATAACACATACTGAAGTGAGTAAGGCTCGAGTCAGGGGCTCAATACCCACAGTGTCATCCCTATGCAATACTTTCCTTCTCTATTCCTTCCGCCACTTAATTCTAATTACATTTCAAACTGTTAGAGGCCTAAGCCCTGGTCCCATACACGTAGTCTACTACAGTGTTCAGGTGACGGTGAAGGTGATTGCGTGATAAACTGCTGTTGACCGTAGTATAGGATATATGTATTTAGGAGGAAGCGGAAGCCTTAGTTAAATTCTATTTTGTGTAGCTCCTAATTCATAACTACTGTTGATTTTGTAATTATTCTAATGATTAATGATTAAATCACGAAATCACCATCGCACTCACGCATTTTGGGGAACAACAAAGAATCAAAGAATAGTTTTAATTATTTCGTAATTTATTGGATTGCATTATACATAGTATAGTATGACCACGTATGACTGAGTCTGAGGTTGTCCCATGTCCCATTCCATTCCAGTTCCCAGACTCCCTCACGTGAGTCTCCACTTTGGCGGAAGATTCAAAAGTCTCAACCTCACTCAAGATCAGGCCTTCTCCGTAATTCTCTGCGCTAACTGTAATTAGCATTTAACTGAAACTCCCCGCCCGTGTCCAGAGTCAGGAGAGCCTTCGAAATGACGTTCTGGAGAGTTGCTGGACTCAAGTAAGACACACTTACTTCCTCAACAATTATCAAACTTATATATTACTACTTGATTTTGAATGTGAATGTAGACAAGAAACGAGTTATAATTAAGCGATTATCAGGAATGATTTAGTCATTTTAGAATACGTAGGAAGGGGTCATGCTAATGCTAGGTATGGAATGAGGAGGATGAGGAGTGTGGATGAGGTCTGGAATGAGTCTGCTCCTGAGACCAGCCTATGCCCATCCTGGGCCTTCATGATTAGGTCCACGTCGATGGACTCCCTGTCCCCTCGCGGCGGGCCCAAGCTGCACTTGTTCGTCATCTCGCAGGTCCCACTCCGACAGCTGATGGACTTGACATGCTTGAAGTAGTCCTCGTTGTTCAGCGTGATCACGCCCTTCTCCTCGAATTCCTGGCTTTTGCTCCTGCCCTCGATCTCATGCTCATCGGTCGACCCATGGTTCGACTCCACAAAGACGGGGTTATCATAATTGTTCGGCACGATCCCGGCCTCATTGAAGTTGTTGAGCTCTGCCGAGTTCTGGTAGTACATGTTGTTGGGCCAGCAGACCTCTCCGTTGTCAATTAGGCAGATCCGGCGCCGGGTCCCGTTGTGCTTGTTCATCTTGGAATAGAAGAAGAAGGCCCAACCCGGGGAGAACCCTGCCGCCCGCGTCCGCTGGACGTAGGCACACGGAAGGTAGTCACCTAACACAGAGCCAAGCAACCAAAGGGCCAGGAGTAGGACGATCGCGCCCTAGACTTGAAACATGTCAACGTCAAGTCATGCCGGGAATAGGCTGGGCCTAAAATTCAGCCTACTTAAAGACTTACCATAAAGTCCTAATTGTCCAGAAACGTTCTCAAAGAATCCCTTCAGGGACTAACCTGTAGAACTAAACAAAGGATTTTGACTGCTTGTGATTGGGATTGGAGATTGGACCAGAGTAGTGCACTTTTTCCGCAATCTAAGTAGTAGAGTAGTTTAATTATCTATAGTAACTAGGCCATGTTGACTCCTTGGCACTTTAGAAATTCCCTGGACGACCTTGTGAAAATTGGAGGGATTACATGATGTTGCCACTGAAGAGTTGAGACAGCAGTACTTTGCCAAGTCCTAATCTTTCTGTCCACTTTTGTTGTTTCCAGTTACATTCAGTACTCGACTATTGCTGCCCGGGTGGTGCGGAGTGCTCTGAAGGCCGAGGCACGAGTTGAGGCTGCCAAGCGAGAGGAGTGTCTCATTAAGTTCACAACGTGGAAGAACGGGAAGCCAGTCAGTAAGTAGCGCGAGCCAGTCAAACTCTCTAGAAAATCTTCAATTAGTCCACGATTTCTCATGAAGAAGCGCTTCACTAAATAAAAACATAAAAGGCCGTTTCTCGTTCCTAAAGTTCACGTTTTGAAATGCGTAGCCAATTTCTTATGCCAAGATTCTACGGGAGCTGACAATTTGGTACTTTTGTAAATTAGTTGCGGCTGCAGTTGCAGAGTGAGGCTCATAATGAGTCTGGCCCAGGACGAAGAATATTCTCTGGTAATTGTAAGTTCGTGTGAAAGCATGGACTATGGACTTCCGTCTACACTGTTTTCCCTCATTTTATGGCTGCAGAAAGCGGCTAGTGAGTTGCTTGAAAGCTAGGCACGATGGTTTTTTTCCGACCTAAATATTTGACATTCTTAATTCATACTTATACTTATGCATCTGAGTTGCGCTAACCTTATTCTTTGCTCTAAGTTGGATTTGAATTTGAGTTGCTGTGTTGTAAATTGTAGAAGAGAATAGGATGCTCATTTCGTGTTTATTTTGTATTTGCAGAGGCGGTGGTGGAATGATTCCTCTTCTCCAAGGTCAACTAGCTTCAGTTTCTTAGAAAGTAATTCATCCTGGAATTAATATTTATTTCCTCGGCGTAGAAATGGTAATGTCCAAATGTACATAAGAACAGACATAGTGAGAATGCGGTGAATAAACAGTCTCGAATCAAATGTAAAAGAGTTGTCTGGATTCCACACTTGACTCTGAATTGAGCTGGAGAGAGAGACGGCGTTTCTGAAGGCCTATTTAGTTGACGTTCAGTATTCACTTGCTATTCTCCTTGTTGTTAGTCCCTTTCCTAGCCTTCCAGACGAGTATCTCGACAATGAAGTAGCCGGTCATCCCAAGGCCGAGTATGCCCAGAAGCGTGTAGAGCTTCCCAGTGACACAGACCAAGTTGGTGTTCACGTAGGCAATGATGAAGCCGATGGACTCCCAGAGACGGTAGTTGCTGAAGGCCGCCTCCTCGTGCTTCTCAAAGAGGACTCCGTAAAGGGCTGTAGGGTCAGGGTCAAGAGGTCAACGTTCTGAGAAATAACTTTAAATGACGAGTTCTTGAGTTCTTACCATTGATCTGGGTCTGCCAGATGGCGTCACCAATCTGTGGACATGCCCAGAACATTGTTAGCAGTTTCCAAGGATAAGACTATGTAGCTCGAATGACGTACCCCCCATAGTCCGGCAATGATGAAGAAGATGATGGGTGTGGCGGGGTCAGGCTTCCAGAGGAGCATCGTGATGATTATGGCCAGGTTCAGGCTGGCACCGAACAGGAAGACCGGGATCCGGCCAAGGTGGCGGATGACGGGCCCGAAGCTGATTGAGGCCACGGCGTCACAGACCCCGTAGCATATCATGACGTAGCCAACCCTCTCAACGCCCCACGAGCAGCTGATGTAGGCCTAAAGGCAGAATAATAGAACGAGGTCAAGGTCAGAGGCCGTAGTGGATTGGCTTACACTATTTTGAGGAGAGAGCTTCGTTTGGGGCACTCCGAGTCTTGAGCCTCTCCGAGGCGGCGAGGCGGGAACTACAAGTCAATATTTACATTCACACGTCTCAGCTGTTTTCTTTTAAGTCTGCCGTGCCTTTTGTAATTCTAAAGAGTAAAGGTCAAGGTCAAAGTTAAGACGTAATTCGTAATTGCACATCGGATGTCGTGATCCGGTGCTGAGGGTTATGTTGGCAGAGATTTTGGCTGGGATCGGGGAGGTTTTTAGTTTACTTTTCAGAATGTTTGGTCTGGGCGGAGGCAGTCTGGAAGGCGGGATCCCACCGAACACGCTCCGCGTCTTCATCAGGCACCAGGGTGGAACAGGCACGTTCCCCTTTGACCTCAACCCAGCCTCATCCATCAGAGAGGTCAAGGAGGTCATTGCCCCAAAGTTGGGGCTTAGGCCACAAGAGATCAAGATCATCTTTGCAGGGAAAGAGCTCCCGGATGACCTCATTCTTCAGGTCAGCCGTCTTTGGGATATTTATATTTTGATCAGAATACTTGCTCTGTTCCTTCATCATTTTGTTTGATTGTAGGCGTGTGACGTTGGGCAGCAGAGCTTCCTCCACGCTGTCCGGGTTCAGGTCAGGAGTCCATCCGAGAGTGCGAGTGGCTCTGAAGGAGCTGTGGACAATGGGCTGTCCTCTGCTCTTAATCTGGACCAGAAAGAGGTACCGGCTGAAGCAGAAGCAGCGTCCCCGATATCCTCCATCATTCGTCACTCTGAATACTACGTCTACTGCAATACTTGCGAGGCTCACACAGAGGGGAAGCTCCGAGTGAGGTGTTCACTCTGTCTTTCGGGGGCCTTCACGGTCCTCCGTGACCCTGAAGGTTGGGACGACGTCCTTAAGCCAAACCAGGTAATAGCTAACACAAATAAATACATGATGCAGGGAACTGCTCTTTGATAATTTGTCTGGGTTTGAGGTTCCTGGTTCCTGTGAGACGCCGGACTGTCCTGGGTCCTTCTCCCAGTTCTACTTCAAGTGCGGAAGTCACGTGACGAAAGGAGAGGACGACTCAGCGCCCCCGCTTCCCCAGGTCAAGCGAAACCCCGACTCCGTTCCCTGCCTCGCCTGTGGGGATCCCAAGGAGCCAGTTCTCCTCTTTCAGTGCCCTTCCACGCACGTGACCTGCATCGACTGCTTCCAACAGTACACGCTCCTCAAGCTCAACGAGAGGCAGTTTGTCCAGGTCAGTTTATGCAGTGTGCCTGTTTATAAATGGCTGACTAATTTGAGATATTCCTTATGTGGTGCAGGACCCTATTTTGGGCTACACGGTTGGTTGCCCTGCCCTATGCCCCGACTCTCTCGTCGAGGACGCCCATCACTTCAAGCTCATGGGCAAGTATCAGGTAGGCATATATTGTTGCAGGCTCTTCCTGTCGGCTCCTGACCCCTAACTATGAATGTGCCTCTCTTTTAATTGGTTCCAGTATGATCGGTACCAGCGGTTCGGCGCGGAGGAGTGTGTTCTGCAGGCAGGCGGTGTACTCTGTCCCCAGCCCAACTGCGGTATGGGAATCATCCCTACTGACACCCGATGTAACAAGGTCGCCTGTGTTCATGGCTGCGAGGTAACCTTCCAAATTAAAGCCCATAAAGGTCAACGTCTTGACAACCTTCTGTTTCCTGCCCAGTTCGTGTTCTGCCGACTGTGCCTTGAGGGATGGCACATGGGAGACTGTACGAGAGGGGAGTCTGGCCAGCAGGCAGCAGCCTCGTCCTCCAGCACTTCGTATCCGATTGAGTCCGGCCGAGCAGCGGTGGCCAAATGGGAAGACGCCTCTCGACGAGCCTTGCGCCTGAGCACGAAGCCGTGTCCAAAGTGCCGTGTGGCCACGGAGCGGGCTGGCGGCTGCATGCACATGGAGTGCCCCAAGTGCGGGTTCCAGTGGTGCTGGGTCTGTCAGGTGGACTGGTCACGGGACTGTATGGGCAATCACTGGTTCGGATAAACACGCTCTCGTTCCTCAAGTCTGATTATGCTGGTCAGAATGTATGCTTACCTATCTAGTTCGATTCTAATATCCCTTTCCGTTGGCAGTAAATGTATATTTGAGTCAGACCATTGATGATTCCCATTAATTGATATTACCTGCGTGAAGTCAGAGCTGAAGAATCCCTGTTCCATCCCAGACCAGATTGTGAGCGGGATGATGAGGACCTGGAGTGGTTTGACCATTTGTCGGAAAGTGGCCACGAGGAGACTCCGCCCACTCAGCTTGGCCCCGCTCCCGGACCGCTCCTTCTCTCCGTACCTGAACACGACCTCATCAGTCATCAGTTGTCAGTTGGATTCGAATAGATGGACTCTTACCGCGTGAGAGGATCCACTGCGAGTGCGACCACGATGGCGGCGGCCAGAGCACAAGCCAGATATATCCCAGCCAGCAAGTAGATCTTTTCCTCGCTCGGCTTCTCGATGGCCCCGCCCTCCTCCACGTTGGCTGGACAGAATGAGGCCCCGCAGTGAGAGACGTCCTTCCCTTCCCCCGTCGTCCCGTTCCCGGCAGAGAGGACCGAGGACGAAATCAGGTTTCCCCACACTTGTGAGCTCTGGAAGGCGAAGAAGAAGATCCCAAAGAATCGGACGATCACGACTTCCCCCTTGTCCCCTACAAGGCCCGCGTACTGGTGCCCAACCTGAACAGCACAAAGTCAGACTCGACGACTTGACAGTCAAAACTGATCCCTCTGACTTACGTGCGTGAGGTAGGTGCACTTGGCGGACCAGAGCGGAGCAGCGCAGAAGCCGAGCACGACAGCGGCCGGAATGAGCGTTGCGAATCGCGGGTAGAACTGGGCCGCGATGTAGAGGACGTATCCGAGGATGGAGAAGACCAGCGTCCACTTGGCCGTCACCTTCTGGATGAGGAGTGTGGGGAGGAACATGGAGGAGAGGACCAGGGCCGCGTAGAGGGTGGCCAGGGAGTACGGACCCAGCCCAGCCTGTTCAGAGGAAACAGAAAGGGGGTTAGACATGAGGGGCAAAGGTCAGGCAAGACTCCGTCCTGCCAACCTCCGAGTTGAGGGAGCTCTGGAGGTTTGACATGCTGTTGAAGGCAGTGAAGAGGAGCGTGAAGGCGAAGCTGATCACGATCACGTTCCGCAACATCCGACGGCTCTCGGGCGGACCATATTCAGGACCCGACCCCGTCTTGGGTTCCTCCAGCTCGATCGGGGTCAACTGGCCAGGCACATGCGGACTGTATTCCTCACTTGGTCCGTAGCCTGAATTAGTCTCACCGCTCTTGCCCGTCCGCCCTACATCCCGCATTTCTGTTAAACTATTGGAGTCTCAGCTGCCTTCCAGTCAGAATGAGCGGACGGAGCTTGTCAGCGAAGGAGTGACAGAATCAAATGACTCTTGATTTGATTCCTGGCATTATTGTTACGAGATCATCATAACTTATTGGAACATCCGGCAATTAACCTCCAACTACATTCCCGTACATGCATGCTAAATGAGCAGAAGATGAGTTCCCAGTTTTTGGCCCAGCTAGCATTAGAAGTATTCTTTTATGGCCGAGAGAGTTCTAGCTGGGAACAATGTATCCGTCCATATTAACTACGCTCTCTTTCCTTGATAAAGACATTAATTGAGTGGGGGCCGTTAATGGCGGAATATAAATCCTTCAAGGGTTGGAATTGGAATCATTACTTTTAGTACTAACTAACGTCATTCCCTATTCACTCAGATCCTCATTTCTGTTCTTAGCACCTGTTCCTCCTGAATTAATGCTGACATTCAGCTGGATCAGATTGATTGATGGACGTACGTGGGAGTGTGTACAATAGATTCTCTTTCTATTGTTTGCGCTTGAGGTCGGAATGTTTAGGCTTCTGCTGCTCACCTGTGGGTTGAGTGAGCTCTGGAGATTGGCCATGCTCTGGAAGGCAGTGAAGAGGAGCGTGAAGGCGAGGCTGAGGACGACCACGTTCCGGACCATTCGGCGGGATTCCGCCAGTCCGCCAATCTCGAGCACAGGCTCAATCGAGATGGCCGGATTCGGGAGCCCAGTCAGCTCCTTCTCGACAAGGAATCGACCGTGGCCAGGCCCAGTCTCCAGGCACCCTGCCCCTGTCTTACGACCTCGCTCACTCATCCTACCCACTTCTATCTATCTATATAGTCTAGTCCGGATTCCTCAACACTAACGAGTCCTGATCACCCTCTGACCTCACCCAGCATCTTCTGGGACCAGGAACCGCAGAGGCGGCGTAGCGTGACCTTCCTGAGACTCAAACGGATATAACTCAAGACTTGACTTGAGTCGTAGTTTAGGATTGATTGGGACTTAGGATTGAACTGATGAGGTTGTAGCGGTATGAATGGCTTGATTAGATGGCGGAGTTATTGACTCGAGTCCTGAGACCCCTCCGTGGAACAATGGAACCACGTCTCTGAATACTAATCATTCCCCTACCTTCTAAGAATAACTTGGATTCATTTGTTGTAGGGCGTAGTTGGCAGACCCTCTAGCCCCCTGCCCCCTCACTCTTTCTTAAGGTCAATACGCGGCAGGATAGAGATTCCTACATAGTCTGAACTCCTCATCTCTCCTCACAACCAAATACTCAGACCACGCCAGCTAATAAGCGCTTCTTGTCATGGGAAGAGTATCAGATGGCCATCGGATCTTCAGATCAGATCAGAACCACGTAGCATGTACTTTCTCTCAGTTATTCACTATTCACAAACAATATTTGATCATCGAAGAGGTCCGGCTCGGGCAAAAAGGATTAACTTGTCACTTAATGGATTTATTTCTAAGGAGAACCAACATGGAGCATAAATAGGCGATGGAGCCGATGGCTTGGGAAATCTTGGATTCCATGCCTTGGGCGAGTCCTTGATCAGTGACTCAAGTGAGCCTGATTCTTAGTGTTTATGAAGGCTTGGAGGGCGTCCAGAGAGCTCTCCAGGTCTTTAAAAAGATAGGCTGGAAATGAAGAGTGTAGGAATTAGAATGAGTCTTTGATGAAGGATCAATTTGGTGGGTCCTTAGTCATGGGTCATACTTTTGCTCGTGCCTGTGCTCGGGGCTTGCCTCAGCTTGTTCCCTTCCTGGTCCGAGACCATGACCTCCGTACTGGCCGTCTTCCCGCCTATGTCAGAGAGAGACGTCTGTACGAAGACCTCCTTGGACTTGGTCCGCCTCTTGATGAGGGACTTGGGCGCCTTCCGCGCACTTCCTCTCCGCTCTATGCTCCGCCCTCGGCCCAAAGACTCCTCCTCACTAGACGCCGTCTTAAGACGCCGGAGGGCAAGTCTGGCCTCCGTGTTCCGGGGCGGGGACTGTGAGGCAGACCGTGACCTCAGCCCACTCCGCCCCCTTCTCCCGTCACCAGCCTCCTCTGACTCGTAGTCGGACACGAAGTGGACAGAGCCGGACCGGCCCCGGGACACTGACCGCCTCTCACGGCGCCCCGCACGCAGGAAATTGGCCTTGATCTCGTCCAGCCTGAAAGGGAGTCCGAGAGGTTATCAAGTGAGTCAAGGGTGCCCGGAGGGCGCTGTGCCACTACCGTATTCGATTCAGTTCCTCCTGCCGACGTTTCTTGTCCCGTATATAGGCCGTGGCATCAAAGCGCGGAGCGGGAGAGGCAGACCTTGAGCGTGGCTTTGGCAGAGATCCCCTTGGCTGGAAGGCCGTGGAAACGGCGTTGGAGCGCCCACGGTCTGAACCCGTTGAGCAGGGTCGACTTCGTCCGTCTTTGCTTCCGTTCCGAAGGATGGATCGTGCCCTTGGCTCCGCATATGAAATCGGCTTGAGGACGGCTCGGCTCTTGTTCTTAGGCTCGTAAGTGGTGCCGCCGCTGGCTGGAAGACACGGCTTCCGACTCCCTTCACGAGAGGCGGACGAGTTATTGACGCGAGTCTCGAGCCTGCTGATTTGCTTGCTGAGGAGCTGCTCCGAGACTTGGAGCTCATGGATCTGCCGAAGGAGGCTCAAGTTAGGACTCAGTCCGAAATATCTCTGTCTATCTAAAGACTCACTTTGTCCCTCAGATATCCATTTTCTGCCTGGAGTTTCTCCATTTGGTCCAGATGCTCCGTCCGCTCTGACACGATCTTCTGCTCCAACTTCTGTATGGAGCTCAGGAGTCGGGACATTTGGTCAAGGTCCATTCCCTCCCGTGACTCCGCCCTCCGCTTCTTCGTCTGCTCGAACTGGGCAGCGTAGCCATCAGGCTCCCAATTCCCGCTCAGCTCCTCAGCCACTTTCCCGCTCAGCGCCAGATTGGCGCTTCTGAGCTGACTAACTTCCGCCTGGAGCCGCTTGATATTGTTCTGCATGACGATGGGGTCAGGGGGGCCGGAGTAGTGGAGCGGAACTGGATAGTGAACGCTGGACACAACAAGGACCCAGATTATGATCGGTCGAAGGTCAGACTGAGTCAGATCCGCCTCCCTTACTTGTCGAACTGGGCCACGTAGGTGACGATGAGGTACTTCCGCTTGGAGAGGGACAAGGGCAGGTTCGGATCTCGCAGACTCCCGACCTCTGAATTCCCGCCGAGGACGGAGTTGGTGACGACGAGGCCGGCGAGGTGCCGCCTTGTCTTGATGGCCTTCAAGTCCTCGTAGCTCATGAGCTCAAGGGCCACGGCGCTACTGTTCTGAAATCACAAGTATATAATCAGCCAAATCTCTCATGCCTCTGCTATCATGTCTCCGGATCTCTTGTACAGTCTCGGCTCGTCACCTTCAGAATGGCAGCCTTGATCATGGTGACGAAGGTGTCGAAGGGCTTGTAGTTCCCGGTCCGCTGGGTCAGGTCCTCAATATCTGTGGAAGGACCAAAGGATGAGTCCCATCTTACTGGGAACTGAGTCCCTACGTGAGGAGGATAGGGAGGCCTTACACTTGAGGTCATAGTGACAGGTCCATTCCTCTGCCGTGATCTTGTCCGAGATCAGGATGGCCATTGACTTGGGCTTCTCCGCCACGCTCATGGACACGATGTACTCTCGACCGTCCCGGAACGACCACGGCGTCACTACCTGTCCAATCCCGCCAGTTTCCATCCTCCCCAATTAGTTACAATCTACTAGATGAAGAGCCAACAGGGCGGAATCAAGACGTAGGTCTATTTATTTGTACCACAACGTAAGTTCACAAAGTCAATCCCAAAAGATACTTTGAGGGAATCATGAAATTCAGCTCAGAATTAGTGTAATGATCTAACGCCTGACTCCGTCCCTTATTGTTTCTCGGACCAAACAAGGAACAAGGACTTGGTATTTGTCACCTAGCAACGCAGCACCCAACGCTGGAATGACGATTGAAGTCAGTTAACTTCTAAAGACAGAATGGATCGCTTGGATTCACTCCCAACCCTTCATATTGTAACTGCTATTGTTTTAAAAATTTGGTACAGTTAAGGATATTTCTCGGGCTTTTACTTCTGAGGAACATCTACTTGTAAGTTGGAACGCGTCAGCGTACTGTACACGGAACTTGCAACCCGCCCTGCTCTAAGTCCTGAACCGAGATCATGCCGTGTATTTGAAGGCAGTTCTCTAACCTATTCTGCCATTTGAGATAATGTGACTAATGGTTTGGAGGGAAATAATAAAGATATAGCGCGGGAATCAAGACTTGTTAGCAGTATCAGCACAGACATACATGCAGTAGTGTAGTGTGTAGGTGAGTGACCTACAAGGCCGAGGAACACTCTTGTCATACTCACTAATCCCCACACCCCGCTAACCGCACACACACGACTCAACCCTCCTCCTGCTCCTAGCTACTCCTGCCTGCGCTGCGCTTGTCTAATTTGAGTCCGGAACATCCCAAATTCATGTCGAGTCTCAATTTTTTTTAAATTTAAATTAGGTTAGGTTAGCTTACAAAAATTCGGTTGACCTAACTCAGAAACTTGAAACCTACATCGTTAGTTAAGATTACGTGAAGCGGTGACAGTGGGGTTTCGGAGTGTGGGATTTAGTGAAACCCAATCTTGTTGTCCGTTAACAAATAAGAAAGCTCCTACTCTCTCTTTGCTGGGATCGGGATCTCGAACGTCAGTCAGTGCACAGTCAACAGTGAGGAAATTGGACCTGACTTTAATCATAATTAAATTAAATTCGGCGTTGAGAACATTTCGTCTCATTGGCCTGCCTGGCTCCTGACCTCACTCTCACTCCCGCCTTCTGCCTCAACTAATCACCCTCCGTAAGTATATGACATAATGAATTACGCAATTTAAAGCGTATGAAGTATTCCATATTGCATGCCACCTACCTTTAATTACGGTAATAATTCTTATTTGTGCTACTTATAAATATTCTGTTTTCCTCATTGTATTCTTGTACTTCATGCCTCCTTTTTTTTTAGATTGTGTTGTCTGATGTACTAAAGTCAACGGGATTCTGGAAGATAAGGGCACAAGTCTTAGAAGATGGAGGGTTCCGGAAAGCCGGCAATCTCAGGCAAATTAAATACGAGCCGCGGGGGGCGCATCGACTCATCATTGAGCTGCAGGTAAGCCAAAACATTACGGAAACCGAGAGGTGCATGGCGAAATGGAACAGACCTCTTGGAATAATGTGTTTTGGCTCAGTTTTCAAATGAATGTGTCCATATCTGGTGGTGGGAACGGGAGCCTGAACCAGTCTGCCATGGCCATCAAGACCCCTCGTTCCAAGCCCATCAAGACACCGAACAAGGGGACTGGACTCAACAAGTCAGGGTCCCGTACTTGGACTCCGGGCGGTGACCGGTTCATTGCTGACCGTTCCAACTTCGAGCTCTCCAACTATCTGATGCAGCAGGCCCCCTCCACCGACACCTCCACAAACACATCAACCGAACTCGGGGGAGCCAATGAGAACAATTCAACGGAGATCAAGCCAAAGCCAGAACCAAGCATCTACTCACGATCTCTCACGGAAACTGTGCTCGGAGTCTCGGACCTCTCTTCTGCCCGCGTACTCAGCTTTGCTCAGAAGCCCAAGTCAGCCCCTGAAGTAAGGGGCAGAATTCAGAAACCCTAAACCACCTCGGGCTTCACTAATTTAACTTTACTCAAATCCCTTTTTGCAGGGATACCAGAACGCCCTCAAAGTAGTGTACCAGGGAACGGGTGGGTCAGGCATTGGTTCGCTGGTCAAGTACCGTGTCCTGCCCAAGTCCCCAGAGCGGGTCTTGGATGCCCCTGACCTCGTTGACGACTACTACCTCAACATTCTGGACTGGTCCTCCACCAACGTGGTCGCAATTGCTCTCCGTGACCAAGTCTATCTCTGGACGGCCCACTCGGCCGAAATCACGCGCCTTCCTTGTGACGTCCAAACAAAGTAAGTCAGTAAATCAGAGTTCATACGGTACCATTGACCTTGATCCATCCCGTATATCTGCTAGTGTTGACATAGTGAGCTCTGTGGGCTGGGTCAAGGACGGGACCCACATCCTCTGCGCCACGAACAACGGTCAGATCCAGGTTTGGGACGTCCAGAAAGTGAGGTTGGTCCGGACACTGCGGACGCCGGAGACTTCCCGGATTGCTGCCATGTCACTCCAGGCCCACCAAGTGGTCCAGGGCAACCGGGTCGGGACCATCCGTCACCACGACCTAAGGATCCCCGATCACATCACATCAACTCAGAGCAAGGCTCATGCTCAAGAAGTGAGACCCAACATTGAGCCCTGAACCCATAAAGAGACTAATGCCCTACGCCTATTATTAATAGATTTGCGGGATCAAATGGTCACCGGACGGCCGGTTTTATGCCTCTGGAGGAAATGACAACGTGGTGCGGATCTGGGACACGCTGGACTTGTCCAATGATAGTAGCCCGGTCTGCTCTTTTACGGACCACACGGCAGCAGTCAAAGGTGAGAACTGAGCACCTCCTGTTCTTATGCCTCATCAGTCGGAGCCTTAATCGCCATTGACCATTTTTCATGTGTCAAGTTTGAGTTGACGCGTCTTTCTAAACTATAAATAGCTATCTGCTGGTCCCCGACTCATCGGAGCGTCCTTGCCACAGGTGGTGGTACGAATGACAGGACGATTAAGATTTGGAACGTGTCGAGCGGTAACTTGCTCAAGAGCACTGACACGGAGAGTCAGGTCTCTGGCCTGGTCTGGAGTGAGTCGTATCGGGAGATCCTCAGTTCCCATGGATACAGTCGGAATCATCTCGGACTCTGGAAGTACCCGGAAATGAGCAAGGTAACAGGAGGACTCCAATCATTCTCATTGTCCCAGAAAATCTATTCCTTGAGATAGTCGGATTTAATGGTATGTTGCCTGGTTGGTTTCAGGTTGGGGAGATCCTTGGCCACACGCTGCGCGTGCTCCAGCTGGCCCTTTCCCCTGACGAGACAACTGTTGCCAGCATTTCTGGAGACGAGACGCTCCGGTTCTGGCGCGTCTTCCCGCCCAACAAGTCCTCTGACGACCTCAAGAAGCGGAAGGCCAGGTCCGTCCTCAGTGGATTCCAGTCACTCCGCTAAGACTCAATCAGCTCAGTTGGATCTGGACTTGCGGACCACTCGTACTGAGATCCCTTAATTCCCCCATTAATTCCACAAAGTGGCTGGGCACATTTGATGGTTGATCTACTTAAAGGTTTCCCCGTGTGAGTGACCTTCCTTAGGACTACTTACGTAGGGAGGAATAAGAAGGCTCCGAATCTGTGTGCCAAGTCCTCAACTCCTCTCATCTCATTCTAAAAAACGTCCTTTAATTAGGCCAATTCTATTCCTAATTTGTGAATTAAAAAAAGTTATTGTAAGTTCAATGCTCAAAGAAGTATTTTGTAATCATCTAAACGTCCTAGCTTCTAATTTATATAATAATGTGTTCATTCAACGATGATTTTAAGTAATACTGATTTTACGTCATACGCTTGTAATTAGTTGGTCCCTTCATGAAGGCCTGAATCAGATTCCGACTCCTAATTTTATTTATTTTTATATTGTGCTCAATTCAGTTGTGCTCCGTACTACGTAAATACAGTATAATGGTAGGAGTTAGTAAATGTCATAAGTTGCCTCAATTTAAGTTTGATTAAATAAAGAAGCTCCTTACTAAATGGAGAATCAATGTACTACGCCTGGAATGGACCAATGGAGTCTCTCATTCGTCATGCTTCCCCAAATGGGTTCTAGTCATACAAGTTCTGAACTGAAGACGGTGTCTCCTACATAGGACTTATACTAGACTTCGGGGGAGTCTTCGACACTCCCTCCCAACTCTAAATGGATTCTAATTGAATCAAGAAGATGGGAGGCTTGGACAAGTTTCCTTATTTTGTGGTTCTGCCTTTGGTCCGTATCGGACATGAATAAAATATGGTCGGCTCCAAGTTTCCTGTTGACAGGCTGAGTTGGGAATTAATCTGGTCTCAGTTTCATGGTTCATGGAATGAATTGTGGATCCCTGAGTTGGTCAGAGCTGTTGAGACGTTGGAACTGTCCAGCACATCCTGTCATCCGTCTTAACTACGGTTCATTCCGTCCCCCATAACGTCATAAAAGGAGGAGGTAGTTGGAGGAATGATAGCCGTTTCTCCGATCATTATGATTGATTGGGCCATGAAGGACAGTCGAGGACGGCTCAGCCTATGGAAGTATGGAACTATGGATTAGACAGGGAGCTAGATAGGGAGCTGGATAGGCGGACCATTAGGCGTCTAGAGAACATGTCTCTTCTACATGAAGAATATTGTGGGCATTCCCCATAAAACCCGCCTCCCCGTTCTCCCGGACCCGGACTTCGAATCCAGTCTCCCGACACGGAACTTGATCTGCCCAACTGGAGCCCGGTCGTGGTAGTGGTAGTGCTACTGTTCTAAGATCCCTTAGGCCGCCGGACCAACTCATTCCTTCATATAATTTGAATAGTTTGGGAAGTCAGTTTCTGGTTCGGATCTCCGCAACTCAGCTCTTGAACTGAAAGTGAACTATTCCCATTTCCGAGATGAACTCCACCCAAGAGTTCTTCCTACAACTCGGAGATTCTGTATAATTAGGAGCTGGGAGGCCGAGTTCATCTTCCCAACATATCAAAGACTCAGGAGGTAAGTTATTTATGAACTCTTCTCCAGCAGCGGCCTCCCAGCTACATGCTATATTAGTTCTACTTTAATATCCAAACAATGAGTCAAGTACCAGAGGCCGAAGAGCACGTTCTATGTAGTCGACTCCAATACACAGATTTAGAACTCAACCAAAACAAATGGAAGAAGAAGTAGGGAAAGTATAGGGAGTGGCCTAGATCGGCTCAAATACATTTCCTACATTTGAGAATCAATCCCTTTCTTTCCAGGCCGCACCCAATCAAGCATAATAAATACATACAGTGTACATAGAAATGGAGGGCTGAAAGTTGAGGTTACAACTTATAGGAACCATCAAGAATAAGCGTCCGAAATATCATGTCTATTTGGTCAGACTCATCCGTAATAGGGAAGGCATCCTATAAAATATTCATAATCCACAGTTGACAATCTTAATGTTTCCCACATGAAATTCGGGTTTGGCCCTCTTTTGGAATCGGCGGACCGTTTGGTGGGACTCTAAGGGAACTTGGAATAATTTATGTCGGCATGTCAGGAAATAGTCGGGACTCTTTCCCTCAATAATAGTCAATATGAATTTATTCTGTGTCAGAGTCCTTTGAAGTAGTGACTGGTGACTGGGTTGGTGTCCAATTTGTGAGATATTATATATATAATATTCTATCACTTCCGATTCCGCTGCTCCAATTTTATCTAGCTTGTGGATTTGGCTCATCTTTCAAGTTCCCCGTTCATCCCATTGTAGTTGGGACAATAGGATGGGACGAGTGGAGGGATAAATGTAGGTAGTACAAGGATCCTCGTCTTCCCTACTCAAACTCGACTCATGTTTGGGCCCTTCTTCTATGTATTTTGCATTTCCTGAGTCTGTTGACTCAGTGATGCTTGGGCTGGCTGGTTGGACGGGAGCTGGAAGGCAAGGCAGGAGACATGGAAGTAATTGGGACTCACATTGGACACACTTCCTCATCCATCATTCGGGCCTAGCTAGCCGAAGGGAGTCTTGACTTTGTCCGACCTGGTCCTGGGCCGACGACAGGAAGGATCATTTCATAAAGAGATTCTCGAAGAAGTGACATGAGGCGAGGCTGAGATGTAGACAGAGGCCTTCTTGAGCATGACAGACCCTCCCAGGCCCAACTGTAGCTACATAATAGAGTTGGAAGAGGCCTAATCCGCTCCTGGCGGAAATTGAGTGGAAGGAAACTGTTAGGACTGAGGCGGAAATTGGGCGGAATTATTAAGGAAGGAATCAGTTATGCCGGGCCAGGATCCGAGGCCACCCATTCCGTGCCCGCCGATCCATTACTTACAGCCTGTCCTCAGTAAATACAGAGAACTGGGCTGGGCTAATGGAAGGATTAATTCTTAACTGGGTCTCGAAGGACTACGCAATGGACGGATAATGGAACCCAGACCAAGCCAATCACCCCGATCCAATCTCCACCGCAGTTCTGTCAGAACTTGAGCTTCCTTCCTGCATGATGGATCCCTTGATCTTAATTCGGATGAAGGCAGGCAGCAGTGCCCATACTAATCCAGAGTCAGCCACATGTTCTCCACACCTCGCAGTTAGTCCGTCTGTCAGCCAAGAGTCTACATAAATATGTAAATATTGGAAGAGTTGGGAAGGCCGGAATGGAGAAAGACAGGACGGACTTTCTACAACTTATTTCCGGGACTCCAACTAATCCGCTCCTTATTTACACTCCAGTACTAGTACTAGCTCCAGTACCGAGTCCTGGAATTGGGAAACAAGGACGGGCCTCGGACATAAGTTCTACTTTGTAGTTGGGCCCAGAACTTGGTCCTCTCACTTATGTATTCCCAAGTTGGGACACCGAGAGAGTCCCGGCAAATTGGTCCAAGTTTGGACAGACCTCGACTCCCTTTCCACTTCTGCTCAGAACTGAGTCCGGCTATTAGGAAGGGAGGAATAGGTCTAAAATATAATTAATTGGGCTCCAGATGGTCCCCTTTCAGGTCGGACTCCGAATATCTCACATTGTCTCTGCCGCCTAATTGGGTCCAGAGTCACAGAGTCTCCCATGTCATAATCGTCATATGCCAGTAACAAGGCTCCTGACATGGCTTACACGTCCGCTTGTCTCCAGTTCCGCAGTACTCTCTCCGTCTCGGCCGGACTAACAAGTCTCGAGCTGACATCCTGGGATCTCTCTCTACCTACCTATTGTTCCAAGGACTCTGGCCCAGCTCCCACATTAACATTTGCAGACCTTCAAGTTCCTTATAAATTGTGACGTAGTAGCCACGAGTCAAAGTTCCAGTATACTGACACTGACTCAACTGTATAGTTCCCTCGTCTAGAACTCATTGTCCAGGATTGGGTAGTTGTGACATGTTTGGGAGGAGAGCTCTGTTCTGGAAGGCCCATTTGAATCCGAAGTAGCATAATCCTGTCCCACATACTGTACTACATATAGTAGTTCCCTTTGAGCCTTGAGGAGGGCTTACTGGAGTCTGTGAGTCTGGACCAAAGGATGGAGATCCGGATCCCGAGGACCGACAGCTGGATTTTACGACTTACGTGATCTCAATACAAAGGTCGGAGAATTATGCCGACTCCATTCTTCTCCCTCATTATCCCTCCCATTATTAGTCTCATATTAGACCCAACTAAGTGTATTACTCAATCTCCGTCTGAATCCAGAACCAGTTGACATTGACACGGAAAGTTCCTTGATGGGCAGAAGCCGTGATCTGGATCTGGAGCAAGAATCGAGACATTGTGTCCTCTAGTCAGTCCTCAAATGGGATGGAAGGATATTAGGAGCTCCAGTTCCCTGATTCAGACTCAAGGAGTCGGATACTTTGGAATATTGGAATAAAAGAGTATATCAAATCAAGTCCATGTCAGGAGCTGAAGTTGAGGAGAAAGCGGGGCAGTTAGCTGTAATATGTACATAGACATAGATGGGGATTGGCGGGCCTAACGGAATAAGTGAGAAGCGGAGGCTGGAGTCTTTCTTCAGCTGTCAGCCTCTCCAACCTTCCCTTCATTCCTTCACAGTGATATCTTGCTACAAATTCAATTACAGGCCATGCCAATCCATTGAGGGACTTGACGTGACATGACAGGCCAGGGCCCATTATGCCCACCAATAACTTTCACCATCCCCACTTTCTAGCACATGCTGAATATGTTCCAAGTTGGAGACCAGGAGTCTCATTCCGGAATAATCCGCTCCTGGGAAACTGTTACTCCGAATAACAAATTATTACACGCATTCCCATTTGGAACCAGGGAAGGGATTAGTGAGAAAAAAACTGCAAAAGTATTCATATGGATTCCGACCAGGAGCATTTCTAGAGTCAGCCAACTCCAGATCCGAATGATATGAAATAACTGGAACGGAATCTTGAGTTCTAATGACCTTTGGGAAGGTCACCATTTAATATCATACATCACTTAAACCCCATATTGACACTTAGTCCAGTTTGTCCTTTGTTGACCTCTTCCGGCCTCTGCAGAGGTCATAGGTCAGAACCAACGGTGCTGCCGTATTGTGCCTGACTCAAGCTCTCCATACACGTTATTCAAGTTGGGTCTTTGACTAAGTTTGGTTAGGGAGGTCAGAGGTCACTACCGTATTCTGTCTGATATAAGCTTTCCATTGACACGTAAAATCCAGGCCGCCTGTAACTCCGTCTGACCAGACGTTTGAGTAGACTCCTCACTTGCCATACTCTGGTACAAGTTTCTTGTTGACCCCATCTCTTACCTAACCTTAGAGGTCACGAGGGCGACCCATCTTCTGGCGGATTCATGGCCAAAACCTTAGCTGAAGATTACTAGAAATGCTCTCTTAATTCCAAATCGTGTGTTTTGCATCGTACTTACGGAGGATCGGAGGAAGGGAGGGACAGGACATTGTCATAAAGTGGACCATGCTGGGGACTTGATGCATAGTCCCAGTTTCACGCCCGTCACTCATTCAGGCCATCCAGTTAAATTCGTAACTGGTCCGAGTTCTGGTTTTGATGGTTGTGGGCCCAATAGGAAGGATCGACTAGGACTAAGGTTTCCTCATAGGCTTGGCTGACATGCTCAAACTTTTGATTCTATTTCATCTATTCCCTCTTCTATGACTTCTGAGCGCCCACATGCCGGACCAGAAATAAAGCATAGTACTATAGTACTTAGTAGCTGGAAGCCATGACAGGGAACTATTTCTCAATTCCAAATTACAGTTCTGGGACTTCTTGGATAAATTGAGGCATGACGGGAGTGATTGGGAACCTGGCAACCAATACAAAGAGAAATGATCAGAGTTCATTCGACGCCTTTCAGAGGATATGGGACAGAAGGGAAACTATGTAGACCAGACTATCCAGTCCATAGCCTTAGAAATGAAGACAAATCCCGACTCCTGTCATCATTATTTGGGCCTCTTGAGAAGGATCTCAAAGAGTTCTCATTATTGAAGGCCACTCACAGTCTATTGTGTGGTTACGGGAATCATTTTTTGGCTACATTTCCAGCTCCTAGTATATTATTATGTGGATGGCTGTGGGTGAAATGGAATGGGAATTCAGTGAGACTGGAACTCTAACCACATTTTCGAGGATTCTGTCAGCTTCAGGCTATATACCTTAATATCCCGAAATTCGGTCCGCTCCAGAGGATCCAGGACGGATTTATTATTTACCCGGGTCCGGGCTACCCGGATCCTCAACCAGATTGTTTCAAACAGTTTGAGAGCCTTTGAACGGGAGTCTGGCTTCCCATCCATCTCTCCGTCCCTACTCCATATTATACATACTCTACATATATACATAAATATGTAGCTCATTGAGACTCAAGGAGAAAGCACGGAGAAAGCACGGAGAAAGTCGAGGCTGGATCTTGGCTTACCCTTCTTATGAACTTATGAAGGATCTCTATGCATAGATGTACGACATGGGACTACTATGTATCTAGGTAGAGACATTTATTGGTTCTTGAGCTCCAGGAAGGAGTGCCAGTGGAATGTTGTCTACATATAGTACCTACATAGATAGTTTTGCCAATATCCCAATCTCATTACTTTCCCGTTCCAGACCAAGAGGATGGATCCTCAAATGGGAAACTAATAGCCAAGCTCTGCCTCCTTAGGATCCAGAAATGGAAATCGGGGCTCCAGCATGGACCAGAAGGCAGGAGCCAGTCTCAGAGTCTCCCGGAGTCTCCTCATCCGTCTTGGGAAGTCCACGGACTTTGGAACCGTCATCCCCAGCATTGTCAGAAGTGTGAGGGGGATCAAGTGATTGTGCCCAGGAGTGTGTCCTCCTCCCCTCCTCCTGGGTCCATACAGAGCTTCTCAAAGTGTTCCTGGATCAAGGTGCTGGATCTCGGCTGAGGAAATTGTGCCAGTGATTGGATTAGTGGAAGAGGTGCGGAAGGGGAGCCGAGTCTCGGAGCCAATTGACTTCCTCAAGGTCCCCGTGAACTCTAATCCCATTTCCGAGATTGACTGAGTGACTCTGAGATGGAGGGATCCTCCTTCTTGGTCCTACTTTGGGCCATAGGCCTGGGCCAGGCGGGCTCCGTGGCGGGAAATGAGCCCAAGCTCTACGTCAACTACGCGGGGGACATCATGTTCGGCGCACTCTTCCCAGTTCATCGGAGGGGGGCCGGCTCGGACTCGGCTTGCGACAAAATACAGGTAAGCCAAAGACGATTTCCTAATCACCAGACACCCATCCATGTATATACTGTAGAGCTAGAATATTGGAGAGTCTGGCCGACTTCCGCACTGGTTCCCCCTCTCCAATGGCGGCTTATCTTATCCTTCCCTCTAATAGTTTATCCTTACACCGGCCCACTTACCATGCATAGAGATTGAGGCGGACATCGGCCTTGAGCCAGACCACCGCACCGCACCGCATCATTTTGAGCCGAATCCTGATCAGTTCTTATGAATATCGAGGCCCAGCCCATGATCCCAGATTCCCAGCCCAAAGTAATGAGGGCTCTAGAATATTCCCAGACCAAAGTAATGAGGGCTCTAGCTAGGAAGAATGAGTAGTAAAGGGAGCCGTGGACCAGAGTCTGGGCCAAAGCTCAGCTGGATCCAGACGAGCCATGCAAACAGAAGGATCCCATTTCTGGGATCCATTTACTTCGTAATGAGATTGGGCCTCTTCTATATGGCTCGAAACTCATTATGGCTCAACTGAATTTTACTCTTCATTGTGCTTGTAGCCTGAGGAAGGGATCCAGCCGCTCGAAGCGCTCCTCTACACGCTGGACAAGATCAACCGGGACGAACGGCTCCTGCCCGGGATCCGCCTCGGCGTCATTGCCTTTGACACCTGCGACTCGACGCACTACGCCCTCGAGCAGTCACTCCACTTCATCAAAGGTAACCTGCCCAACCACTGGTACCCATTGACCCCGACTGACCCTCTCGTCCCTTCCCAGGCTTCATAGCTCACGAGAATGAGTACCACTCGGTCCCAAGGGAGTTCGAGTGCCAGGACGGGTCCGTCCCAAAGTTCCTCAAGGGCCAGTTTGATCGGATCGTGGGCGTGATTGGCGGGCAGTCAAGTTCCATATCCATCCAGGTGAGTACCAATGTGAAGGCGGGTAGGCCGGCCCAGACTGATATCCTTTCTGTATGCCAGGTCGCGAAGTTACTCCGACTCTTCAAGGTCCCCCAGATCAGTCACATGGCGACTTCCCCTCAGCTGAGCAACAGGGAGCGGTTTCCGTACTTCTTCAGAACCGTCCCGTCCGATGTGAACCAGGTCCATGCCATTCTGGACATACTCCGGTAAATAATCCAAGGTTCACATTTTGTGTCTCCATAGGAAGTCTCCAATTGTCCTTGGCTCATGAGATCCTGGTGAAGGGCACGGCCTAATTTCCGTGTCATTCCTCTGACTCCAACTTGTGCCTTGGTGACAAATGAGGTCCTTGGTTGGCCTTAAGGAGACAGTAATTGGTTTCCTGTTTCCAATTAAATGCGTAGCTCAGTTCCTCCGCAATAAATTAGGAAGCTGGGGAATGGAGGAATTCCCTGGCTGGACGCCTTCCATTTCCTTCCAGAGGCTCCGCTTTCGTCCTTTGATTAATTTGGTGCTATTAGTTGGGAAGAATCGGAGACTGTGTCTCCTCCTCCGTCTTCTCGGCCCCTCATTGGCTAAGAAGGCCGAGTCCGTTCTCATGACACTAATAACCTTGTCTCTGGTTTCCAGTCACTTCAGGTGGCGGTACGTGGCCGTGATTTACTCTGACTCCGAGTACGGGATCCACTGCTACGAGACGCTGAGGGACGTGGCAGAGAACGACACGATCTGCTTCACGACGCCGCAGAGAGTGATCAGGGACCAGTTCACGGACTCCGACTACGACACCGTCGTCCGGAACATCAACAACATCCTGGACGTGCGCGGTGAGCCAGGTTCGGACTCCCCACCTATTGAGCTGCCCTCTGACCTCTTCCCTATCTCTTGGTTCCCAGTCATCATCCTCATCCTGGAGAAGGAGTACACGAAGGAAGTGATGGCGGCGGCGGCTCGCGTCAAGGACGGTCCCCAACTCAACTACGTCTGGATCGGGACGGATGCCTGGAGCAATCGAGAATCTGTGGTACTGGTACGACAAACACAGAAACACAGACTCCAGCACAGAACCCCTAAAGCCTTCCAGCATGTAGTAGATCAATAGTCAGAGGATATTAATAGTATAAGTTAAGGAACCCTTGGCCGGCCACTCATACCTTCCCACTGTCCACCTAGAAGCACTTGGTCATCTTCACTCTCCCCGTCTACAGAACATGCTCGAGAAGTGAGATTATGGAAATGAGAGTCCTTGTCTATGAGAACAGCAGTACTCATTAAATAGGGGCCAACGGCGGAATTGGATCCAGACAGGCCATAGCCCATAGGTCCCATATGCCCATATTCCCATCTTCCTCCGGAAATGGTATGATCCGGGATCCGGCTGGCTACTCAGCATAGCTTATGAGGTAACTCTGTGTGAGTCCTTAAAATGTGGTGGCATAAAAAAGGGCCTGACATGTTCTTCAGAGCCAGAGAGAGAGAGCGAGAGAGAAGGACTGAAAGTGAAATCCTTTCTCGGGATTCTGGCTCAGGATCCGATCTATTAGACGCGCTTCATCACTTGGGAGGGACCAATGAATCGGAAACTAATTGAGTCCCAGTCCCAACCACAGCACAGCACTGCACAGCACTGCACAGCACAGCACAGCACAGCACAGGCTCCACAAGGCAGAATAGAGGAACTGAGTCCTGTCATTGAGGATTGGGTCGGGAGATCCGGCTGCCTCATATAGATCCCATTCCGGATCAATGAGTTCTGGATACAAATCCAACATATTGTGGAACTCAAACTGTCTGCCTCCGTGACCACTCGATGGGTTGCCTGGACTTAGCACGACCTCTGACTCTCTCTGCGGGGAATCATGGAGGACTCCCTTCCTCTCTCTCAAGACTCATATGGGAGGAGTGAAGCGCCTTGGAACCGAACCAACGGCGGGCAGTCAGGCCACAAATCCCGGCCCCTGCCACAGACGAGTGCATATTGGATCTCATCCATGAGTCTAGAGGTAGCTAGACAGAGCACAGTCCTAATCCTTGACCTTTGTGCTTGACAGGGTCAGGAGGAGATCGTGGAAGGGGCCATTGCGATCCAGCCCCTCGTGAGCCACATCGAGGGATTCGATGAGTACTTCACGAGACTGAGGCCAGCCCACTCTGGAAGGAACCCTTGGTTCTCAGAGTTCTGGGAAGAGTACTTCCAGTAAGAGGAATTAGTTCCTACTGGATCATGTGTCGAGGTCCGGAGGGGTCCAGTAATTCTTGTTGGTTGTTCCAGCTGCAAGATGGCCGGGACTCCGCCCACTCGTTTCAACGAGGACTACGTGAACAGGACCTGCGAGCCCGGACTCCGGATCAGTTCTCGGAACGGCTACGTCCAGCAGGCCTTCATCCACTTCGTCCGGGACGCCGTCTACGCCTTCGCCCATGCCCTCAACGACATGCACAAGGAGCTCTGTCAAGGACTCCCTGGCCTCTGCCCCCAAATGAAACACATGGATGGACCCCAGATACTCAACTACCTCCCCAATGTCACCTTCAGAGGTAACAAGAATCAAAGTGTGTTCCAAGATGGAAATTAGGAGAGCCGTTGAGCCAAGGCGCCAGGCGCTAATCATAATGAGGACTCCGACCAGAACTTCAGTTCCCTTAATCCCATTACTAAGTTGGAGAGCATTAGGCTCTCCGCCTAATTTAGCTAATGGGAGACTCAAAGGAGAAGATTAGGGCTCAGGTGAGGAACGTGACTGATCTTCGTAGGAATATTCAGAGCCTGGGAACATTTCTATTCCCGTCCAAACAATTCTGATTATGCTATGGAATGCCCTCTTGGCCCATTTCCCTGCTCTCAGCTCTTGGCCCAGACTCCCAAGTCATATGTGGCCAGGTTAAGTCCCACTAAGCCTCATCGTCGTCATCAACAGGAGTCGGCATGAGGTCTCTTTCCCCAAATTGGAAAACTTTCTCCACTTAATGTCAATCTCGAGTAATCAGAAGTATGTAGGATCGGGAGGGAGTAGGAGCTGATGGCCTCTCCGTGTCCCAGCCTTCTTCTACTCAGTCCAGACTGGACCCAGTTGAGCCACTTCACTAATTCCAGTATTTATTTGTCTGCCTATGTCCGGCCTCGACGCAGACGAGGAGGAGAGTCTCTTCCGTTTCGTGAACGTTGGGGACGGGCCCACCCGCTACACCATCGTCAACTTCCAGAGAGTCCCCGAAAACAATACCTACAAGTGGATCCAAGTCGGGAGCTACTCGCGTAAGACTCACAATACAAATACAATAGACTAAGAATAAGAAGAGCTAAGAAATATTAGGTCTAGATTGGCCCAGCTAGGCCACCACATAAGCCCCAACCCAATCTGAAAACAATAGAAGTATGTAATGTATCTACATAGTTGATAATCAAGGAAGGAAAGCTTAATCTGTGTCTTATGTGGCAGAGTTGGTCCATCCAAAGAGTCCTTTCGGTCACAATAGCTTTCTCGGGAATTCTGAGCTGGTGGTGGGATTAGACAGAGATGTTCTTGTCCTTCTACAATTAGACCTCAATCCTTTTCCAGCCATTTCCTCCGCAGCTCAATGCCCGAATTGTCATTGGCTGAGCCTGAGTCTGAACTGCTCCTATTTCCTATGTACTACTCTACGTACTTCTATTGGATTTGTCTCGGCGGGAGACTTTGAGATAGGAGGCCCATCCATTACAGCCGCCCACTCCATTTGGAGGGGGATCTGTCCCAAAATGGTCCCAATGGTCCCACGACTCCTACCTCATAGTCCCAGAACCTCCTTCCCGATCCCATCCCCGATTCTGCTCACGACCAGACCAGCTCCTACCAATTCATTAATTTGTTGGTGAGGTGTTGAGGGACTCTCTATGTACAGATCCTCCTGCTGGCGGCTCCTTGGGATTCTGAGCCAGTTTCTGCCAACTCCTTTCCTTCTCTCCTTCCTCATTTATTCCTCATTAAGGCCGAGCTGGAGGCCGAGCTGGAGGCCCGAAAAAAGGGAGACGGACCAAGTTGGAACAAGAAGCTGGAACTTTGGGCCTCGTCGAGTCTCCAACTTCGGAGTTCCCCTTCTTTGTCCTTGAAGAGGAGGCTCAGGTGCTGGAAGGGAAGACGAGGAAACAAATTAGTTCCTCCTTTCTTCTCCAGGCTTGTCTCGAGAGAAGCCAGAAGACTTCATTGAGTTCCACAACTTTCTCGACCAGAAAAATGTGGCTCAGAGGACAAGGAACGGAGTACATTGATGAGGTCAGAGTCCCAGCTCAAGTTTGATGGAGTCGGTACACGAGCAGTTGAGTCAATTGGGCCGAAGGAAGATCAAAGGTCCAGAACTCTCTGTTTCTACTGAGAGGAGTCCCTGGATCTTCTAGGGGAACATTGGTGTGTCTACGAGAATCTGATAATGGTCGTGGCCCCGCCCGTAGGCCGGAGTCCAGAATCAGAATCCCTGTCTGGATCCTTCTTGGTTGGGACGAAGCTGTAGGCTGCGCTGCATGGCCACTTCAGTCCTCATTCTGAGTGGAAGGCCTAAGCACGGCCTAAGCGCCTAAGTGATCCTGAGTGGGGGACCCAAGACTTGGTTAGTGAGGACTGAAAGGTCGGGGAAAGGTGGAGGAAGTACAATGGGCCAATGGGCCATTCTTCCTATGTAGGAAGGACGGAGGGAAGGAGGGAGAGAGGCTCAGGCCCATTATGCCCACCTTCTCATTCAAGGAAGGTGGACTATGGACTCAGTTCCCGCCGCCCAACCACTCAGGTCATGCCCTCCTCATACGTCCTTTGTAGATCCAGAATCCTGATCATCCACATGATCCGGACGGGAAGGAGACAACGGACCTGAACGCCTGAACTCCATCCTCAATTTAGTAATGGGCCTAGCTTGTAGCTGGGATCTGTTGGGCAGACGAAGGGCCCAGCTACTCTGCTCCCTCCAGGATCCCCTTCCGAAATGAATAGTTAGTCTCTTCTCTGAGTCTGCTGCTGGCAGACAGAATAATCGTAGCACGTGGTAGCACCTGGTAGCACTAGTGGCCGAGAAGCAGACCTTTTCCCCGGCATCTCTCCCTTCTTCAGTCGTTCAGCCCCGGAACTTTCTCTTTTCCTTTTTCCTCATCTCTCTGGCAGGCTAAAAGGCGAGGCTGAGGCCAACTTTATGGATTCGGCTAACCCAATAATAGGCATAACCAACTTGATCTCCACATCCCTTCCTACTAATGGGACAGGCAGGCCAGGTCTCAGGATAAGGAACCCCAGTAGTCCCACACAATTACTTCCGAACCATTTAGCCAGCCAGCCCATCTATTAGCTAGCACCTCATTCCTTCAGCGAGCAAGGAAGTAATGGACCATTCTTGGTCCCCTCACTTGCTCCTTCGGAGTCAGGACAAGGGCAGTTGAGACGGAAGAAGGTGACGAGATTCGGACTTGGGCCCATTCTTCCTCTCAACCTTCCTCTCTCCTTCCATGAATAATATTTCTATTTGGCCTCCTTTTATGGCCCAGTCTATCCTCCGCTTTCTCGGCGCTTCCCTCCTCATCCCGCTCCTCTTCATCATCATTAATCCGCCCAAGTTCCCGGACCACTTCTCTCCCCTAATGAGACTAATCCCACTAATTAAGGGAAATGGGCCCCCTAAGCCCCACTTTAGGCACAACAAGGAAGGAATCCGTGGAAGGGCCGAGCATGTAGGCCAAGAGCCCATTACCATAAGTCCATCCAGATTCCATCAGAACAAAGGCCACCGGCTGCTCCATTTCCTCCATTTACCCAATTCAGCCACCCTCACTTTCCTTCTCCATCTATGCATTCCAGTTCGGGACAATAAGACGCTGGAGCTGAAGCTGGACGAGAAGATCCGGTTCCGGGGGGACACGGAGACTTACCCAATATCAAACTGTGCCCAGCCGTGCAGGACTCACGAAATCAAAGTCAGAGAGGTAGGTCAATATGTCATGGACTGCACAATCGGTAGGATCTGGGACTGGTTCTTCTATAGAGAACACTTTGAGTCTCAGTCACTCTCCTCATCCTCAAATAGGACTCAAGAGCTGGGAGTCTCGGACTCAAGTACAGCTCAAGTCCTCCGTCTTCCCGTCTAATCCATAATGATCATTCTGGTTCTTTTCGCAGAAGGACGAGAGCTGTTGCTGGAAGTGCCGTCCCTGCGGGACCTACGAGGTCAAGAAGGACGACTTCACGTGTGAGGAGTGTGAGATGGGCGAGATGGCGGACGCCGACCACGGAGTCTGTCTCATCATTCCGGAGGAGTACGTCGACTACCGGAACCCATGGGCCATCGCTGCCATGACAGTGGCCTCCTTCGGTAGTCCCACTTATCAATAGTGCCTGATCTATGGTGAATTAAGGTGGTCCTTGAGGTCCTTTTGGTCTCTTTCAGGGATCCTGGTCACCCTCTTCGTTGGGCTCGTGTTCTGGGCCTACAGCGACACTCCGATCATCAAGGCGGCCGGCCGAGAGCTCTCCTTCGTCCTCCTCCTCGGGATCCTCCTCTCCTTCTCCGTCACGTTCCTCATCGTGGCCAAGCCGGACCGCCTCACCTGCGGCATCATGCGCTTCTTCCTCGGATTCTGCCCCACACTCTGCTACGCCGCCATCGTGACCAAGACCAACCGGATCGCCCGGATCTTCCACCCCAAGCCCGGGAACTCCGCCCCCAAGACCAAGTACATCTCCCCAACCTCCCAAATGATTATCGTGGGCCTCCTCACCTCCGTCGACGTCCTCATCAACCTCGTATGGATCTATCTGGATCCCCCGCGACCCACTTGGATCCATCCGGACAGGGAAACAAATCTCCGCATATGCGGGGTAAGCAGGGAACAGTTCAAAGTCCCCATGGCCCCATATTGGCCATGAGCCCAGTACTTGCCCAAATAGTCTCCTCCGATATTTAGATTTGTGGCCACGTATAGGCTGTATTCCCTGTATGGTCATGAGCCCGACTGTCATGTTCCACTGCCCGAATATCAGATGCCCGAATATAGATGGTCGGTACTTCCCAATGAAGGCCCAGCAGGGCATGTCTGATTATACCGGCACATGAGACATTGGATCATGTTGCATTTCCGGCGCCTGCCACTCTCGGGCACAGGATTTGGGGCTCGTGGCCATACTTGGGCAGATCCATGGTTAGGTCTCTGATTGGCTTGTTCTTTGTTTTCAGGGTCTGGAGACGTATTCGTACATGGTAGGCTTCATTTATCCCGTGATCCTGATCGGGTTCTGCACGATCTACGCCATTCAGACGCGGAAGTGTCCCGGCGGCTTCAACGAGACCAAGTACATCGCCTTCACCAACTACACGATCATCATCATATGGCTCGCCTTCGTCCCGCTCTACATCGCCAGCACGAGCAACTCCATCCGCGTCGTGACGCTCGCCATCTCTCTGGCCCTCAGGTAAGCCGGTCCAAGGATGGGTCATGTGGGACCGGGCTCTCTGACCCCTCTCTCCCTTTCTTCCAGCGGTCTGGTCGAGCTGGGCTGCCTGTTCTTCCCCAAAGTGTACATCGTGGTCCTGAAGCCGGAGAAGAACACGAAGGAGGTCGTGATGGCCCCGAATCGGAGCTCCTTCCTCACGCTCACCAATCCGACGTCCCTGGGACTACTGTCCTCGAGTCTCCCGCCGTCCCACTCAACCCTCCTCGCCCCCAACGGCGTCCCAGTCCACGTACCCATCATCATGTCACCCGAACATTCCTCAGAATAGGCAGCGTCCAGAACTAGTCTCAGCTACAGGGTCAACCTATCAATCTCACATGAAACTATTTAGATACCATAGAGTCCAGGAATATTATTCGTAAGTAAATAGGAGGCGGAGGAAGTAGTAGAATTAGTAGACCTCCCGCTCTTCCTATTGAGTCAATCTGACCTCGTATCTGGGAACCACAGAGTATGAATCAAATCCTGACCATTTATGTATATAGTAGGAGGTCAAGCCGGGTCCCCTCAATGGACCAACTGGGGACTGACCTCAGAATGACTCCGAAACATATTCTCCTAGACTCATATCGAATGGTGCTCCTGCTCCGAATATGGAAAGTATGACACTGTGTCTTTATATCTTACAATCCGGGACCTCTCGCATCTACATTATTCCTTCCCAAGCTCTACCTTCTTGTAATAAAGCAAATGATATAATACATTTAGTCCCAGCTACAGTCATTCTTATCCTCTCCACTATTTCTAGACTTGATACCGACTAAGCATTCGGCATTCTAGTCTAGTAGCTCATCTTCACACATCCCAAGGGCTCAACATCATCACTACTTGATCTCTGATCTGGATCCTCAGTTCTAAATCATTCATTTTAATACGAACCCTACATTTTGAATCCGAACGTAGTAAGAACGTGTAGTTTAAATAAGTCCCTCTGTCCCTTACGCGTACCTCTAGTCTATGGCCAACTGCCTTTGCTCAGTTTGACGGGGACGTCCCAAAGTTGGTGTGCCACTTTGCGTTCCTTAGCCACTTTGGCCAAGTAGGCCGGTCCCACTTGGCCCTTCAATTCATATGTAGAAGACATTGGGTCGGTATTAGCCGCCCGGCCTGGCCTCCGATGACGTTGCAGGAAAGAGGGCAGGGACCTATTGGCAGCATCCTGGCTAAAGAACCGTTCCATGAGGTTGCCCAAGTGTCCGAGCCAACTGTGACCAGGCCTGTTGGCCATGAGGTCTGTTCAGGGGAATCCGGGATGAGCGGAGACGGCCGTGATCCCCGAACGGCCCTCCTCACTCCGCTTCTGGAGCTGGAGCGTGAAGAGGATGCTGGGCAGCTTGGACTGGGCATATGAGCTCGTGGGGCTGTAGCTCTTCTCGTACTCGAGGTCATGGAACTGGATCCTCCCTCGACGATGGGCAAGGCTCCCAATGTTCAGAACAGGACTTGTCCGGGCCAGCCGAAGGGCAGGCAAGAGGTGGGCCACGTAGTTGGTCCCCAGCTGGACCTCGAACCCGTCGGAAGTGAGGAGGCGGACTGGCGGGGCCATCACGCCACCCTTCTTCACCAGAATCTGGACCGGGGCCTGGAAGACCTTGAGGCGGCCCGAGAACGCGCCCAAAGACTCCAGGCGTCCAAGGTGAACCTGAAACGTTCCAGGTTGACCTTGGGTGTATATGTAGAACCAGTAGAACCCTTACTCCCTATAATTGGAATCGGCCTGTTGGACTGGACCATCAAGGAATGGGTGCCGGCCCAAAATGGAAGGAAAATATATTTTCTATTTATTCCTAATAATTACAGTATTTCATGATCAGGTCCAACCTACTTAGATTATTTCCGCACAATTTTGTGGGATTCTACTACGATTGGGGCCATGTGGGAATAGAGAGATTCTAATTTTTAGATCCGGATCGGGAGTCCTTCCGGACTCAGTAGCGTTTCAGGGACTCGCTTTGGTCCTTCTCCGATCTCAGTGTGGATGATGTATCTCAAGGTGTTCTGACCCCAGGCCTCACGCTTCCGCACCTCGACAAACTCCTGGAAAAACCCAAACTGAGTTCATGTTCCCTGTCCCAACTATGTAGAGGTTAGCCTAAGATCCTGACCTGAGGAACTGGAGCATGGGTCAGCGGAAGTCCCTTGTAGTACTCGGCCGGGCATGTTGAGGATGGAAAGACGTGGTTGATGGCTGCCAGGACCTTCGGCACGTTCTCCTCAAGGAGATAGAGACAGGCGTTGGGACCAGCATCATATGTGTAGGAAACCTAGAAGGTCAATCCGGGTCATTGGGCTTGTTGGACTAGTAGTTGGACTTGGTGGAGTACTTACAATGTTCTTCCCCGCCTCCCTGTTGACCTGGTGCATGAGGTCAGCAATGGCATGAGAGACGTCGGTCATGTAGACGCAGGGCGGATAAGTGTCGAGGCAGACGCCGTGGAACTGATTGCTGTCCTGGATCGTGAGCTCAGAGAACGTCTGGAAGTCACGGGCCAGAATGGCCGCGGAGATTCGGCGCATTTTCTCAGGGACGCAGTTGGCGACGCGGTGCTTGAGCAGCTCGCTCGTCCCAACGCTGTTCTGCATCCCGCTCGTGCTGCTCGTCTTCTTCTTGTTGTCGCTGACCTGGAATGAGAGGGAAGTCTCAGAGGAATTGTCCATTGGAATGGAGCAAGGTCAAGGGTCCTCACCACCAGAATGAGGACTTTCATTTGCGGCCAGTGACTGGCGCCCACGAGCTGCTTGGCCACGGAGTCCGTCCCGTCCGCCTCCTTCCCCGCAATCCAGGCCACGAACCCGCCGTCCACGCTCCGACAGGCACTCCCTGAGCCCTGGCGGGCAATCGATGAAATGTCACCTCGGATCTCGTAGAGCTGGGCCAAGGAGTAGACTGTGGGACAGGAAAGAAGGTCGGACACGGAGACCAGACAGACAGACATGAGAGCCTCTCCTTACCGAGACATGCGTATCCGGCAGCGGAGGAGGCGAGTCCTGCCGCCGTAGGGAAGTTGTTCTCGGAGACGATGTGGACATGCCAGGACAGCTCCTCCTCCGTCAGCTTCCCGCCAGAACGGGCCCGCCGCTTAACTGGAATCAGGTATAGCTCAGATGTAGACTCGGACTTATTAGACGGGATTAGTAGTAGTACTGACTAGACAGTTGTCTCACTCTCTGCGAGGCAGTTTCGAAGTCGCGGGTTCTGGAAAGTCTCCTCCTTCCCGTTCAGCCAGATCCGGTCAGTGAGGAAGGAGGCGTGAATGGCCACGCTCGTCTTGGCACACATCTGGAGGGAAGAGAAAGGAAACGGAGCCCAAACTTAGTCAAATCTCAATCCCGAACGAGGCGGGTTCCCTTCAGTTTCAGTTGCCTTCGCCTTAGCATCGCTTTTATTGGGCCAAGATGCCGATTGGTGGGCAGGTTGGCAACATTCCGCCATTTCAAGGTCCTCCATTATGGGAACAAAGGAAAAATGGAACTAATTTGAAGAGTAGCATTTTGGCAACAGAAACGGGGAATTTGACGTGTTGCCAAGATGAGTTTTATTTGATGGTACGAAGGTACGAAATTTGAAAGGCTACCTTCCTCAAAAAGTGTAAGTACGAGTGGAAATTATGATGGGATTGGGCCGCAGGTTTAACTTCCGCAACTTTCTATTGTCAACCTATTCCTGCTGAGAAAGTGTAAATTGTAACGAAATGGGGGTTAGGGAAAATATGTTGGACTTTTTTGAGAAGATAATAATTTTGTGGGGACTGGATGGGCGGCTGAAATGGTCTCCTGCTGGTGACTCTTTTAAGAACCGGTGCTGGTGGTGATCTTGAGATTGAGAGCTACCTGTTCCGTGGACAGAGTTCCCGAGAGTGAGTCATTGAGCGGGAGAATGAGCTTCTCGTCCCGCTTTCCCCCTGAAAAGACCAAGGAGAAGGTGAGGAGGAGCAGAGCTACATAGACTAAGCTAGACAAGCCGAGTTGGGCTCACTGGGTCCACCTAGGTCCACCTAGGTCCACCTAGGTCCACCTAGGTCCACCTAGGTCCACCTAGGTCCACCTAGGTCCACCTATGTACATAGAGTAGGGCTTGATTAGGGAATTATGATTTGTGTCCTTCCTTACAGTACTTGATGACTGCGATGTTGACGGGAGCCACACATGTCACGCTCTTCATGTTCAGTCCGAGTCGTAGTTCTTCCACGTTCTTGTTCACGTCCAATATTCGGAGAGGGAGAGTGAGTGCACTACTCGAGTAGTCGGGTCGGGAGCTGGGAAGGAGCTGGGAAGGAGCTGGGAAGGAGCTGGGCCGGTACCTACTCGGTGACTGACTGCCTCCTCGTCTTGGGATCCGACTCACTCCGTCTGCTCCACAAAGCTACAGAACTCGAATGTGAAGAAGGCCTCCTCGAGGAAGTTCAAGACGAGAGGACCCACTTTTTTCCCCTTCAGCAGAGGTCGTCGTCTAACAATGAGATAGTAGTGGTAGTGGCTTACGGCGGCGGCGGCCTCACCTCCAACTCATTCTCTCAACTAAGTGACGGTAAGAAGTGCGTCAAGATCTCAGGGGAATCCAGCTACTCTCTTCATCTCTCTCTACATTATTATTCTCCAATCAGATCCCGTTCCAGTATCATTAGAATCAGACGAGCTCCGCACTCACACTGCTCAAAACATACATGGATAGATATGTAGAGCCATGCTGAGGGAATAGGAAGATGTGGGCCCGGACTATGTTGGCCAGATTGAGTAACGTCGAGTTCCGAAATACCAGTTCCATGCCTAGGGTCTACTTTGTTCTTCCCAATATGATTAGGATGGCATATCAGCTAAATCCGCCCAACTAACTATTTAGAATAGGGCGATTCCGCTCCCGACCCCGACCGACCAAGCCAGAATGAATGGGAGAAGGAAGTTGGATGGAGAGGAGGAGAGGGAGATCTGCTGGACATTAAGTCCCAGATCTCAGATCAGATATGCTTTATGGCTATTGTTGTGTAATTTTAGTTTACGAAATCCCTTCCTTCTAACATATACATAGCATGGACGTAGTTATACATCTATTTGTATATGTACATATGTAGGTGGGTGGAATAAGTACTCATTTACCAAAGAAGGATTGACGCAATCCCACTCCACGTCCTTCTCGGATTTCCTCAAAAAAGATAAAGCGCATCAAAAGAGAAAAGGAGGAAAAAAGAGGAGAATCCTCTCCTCGTCGTCCTCGTATATATTCAAGATTCAAGGTGGTCCTCTATTCTATTTGATGGCGAAAGAATAAGACACGCTTACTCTTACTATTACTATTCACAGAGCTTTTATAGACAGCCAGGAACGAACGGTTTCTGGAAGGTCCGCTCTAATTTACACTAATTCACTATTTACAAGGCCTCGGAGCTCTTCGATGATGCAGGAAGAGGCTAGAGATCGAGGCCGGACTACTCTACTCTATATATGTACATATATTCTCCCGCTTCATCTCACTCATCTCAAAGAGCCAAAGCCAAGGACAGAAGTTATTTCCATCTATTCAGTTCTCAAGAGGTCAAGTCCAGGATCTGAATCCGAGATCCGAGATCCAAGAGGTGTCTTGATCTCTTGATTCTCTCAGTGTCTTCTTCTGCCATCTATTCTCAGTTCCTATTATTATTGGGTCCAGCTCCAGTTAAGCACAATTAAGTTGTCCACATGCACATCTGAGTTTCAACCTGAGACTTCTCACTTCTGCCTTCCTTCCGTCTTCCCTCCACCACACACACCTTACACTGTGGCAGCTACCTGCAGGTGCTGCAGGTAGGTAGGGGGCGATTCAAAAACTACGTACAGGAGAAATCTCGATTTTTGACCCCCCCCCCTCTTAAATACGAAATCGTACGAATTCTGGCATCCCCCCCCCCTTAAGTGCGTACGGGTTTTTACCAAAATTGTGTAAAAGCTGAATTTAGCACAAAAAACTCCAACTAAGCTTTTCTTAATAACGAAACTTTCTTAAATTTTTCGAACATTTAGTACGGAATTTAGTATACTAAAGCATCAAAGTTGACGTCTGTCCAACATTCAATTTTTTCCTCGTTTCTTTCAAATAACTTCCCCCTTGTATTGCCCATTGTATATTTGAGTTGACTTGAAACTTTATGACAAAAGTAACAACCAGGGGTAGGCTTACCTCCGCGCTAATTCGCCTCCAGTTTCAACAATTTAGCTTTAGCTGAGTCAGTATTGATTTTATTTTCATACCAATGGGCATTGACGTTCCACTGAAGCTCCATTTGTGTTTGGATTCGGATACGCTGCTTTCTAAGGTTTAAAAAGTTATTGATAAAAATTGAGGGGTTTCTTCTTGCCTTGCTCCATTCTTGAGCTCATTCTTCAAGTAGTATTAGGCGTACGTATTTGTATTTTGACTAAGGACTAATTAAGACTCGAACTTAAACACTTACTTATTATTGAAAAAGTCGACGCTCTTTAAAATACCGCAGAAAAAGATCAGAAGATGAGGATTTCCCTTTTAGTACAGGGCATGAGACTCATACAACATGTAACTCCTGCGTATTATTGTAAGTATGACCTTTACAAAGTATTGCCCATAAGCAGTCCGTACAAATTGTGTGATATTATGTTAAGGGATCTGAACCTGTACATCGAGTACTTCGGGGGGAACTACGCATTTGTATATAAGGCTTAGTATAATTATTTCGTGGTTGCTTTCCATGTGCGCACAGGCTGCCTAGACCCCCACTCACCCCATAATACGAGATCGTACGTTTTCCGTTACCCCCATCCTTCCTAAAAACTTGCACGTACTTCTTGAATGGCCCCCAGGTGGAAGTAGCCGAGTTGCGAGTTGCGTGTGCAATGATGGGATCCTCATCAATTCCCGCCCATCTCTCTCCAACAACCAATGAGGAGCTACCAAGCAGAGACCGCCAAAAGAGTCAAGACTCCTTTCTTCCCCCTCTTTGCGTCTTCGGTCCTCTTGTCTTCTTCTAGTCGGAAACTGAGAGTGAGCCTGCTCCACCCGCCTCCGCTGCTGCTGCTGCTGCTGCCTCAGTCCGAATCACAACAATCAGAGCAGAGGGACAAGGGACCAAGAACAACTCACTAACTGGAGTTAACTTAATTTCCCGTGAGAGAGAGCATCCAGAAATCTACCATTTCTACAAGCTACAAGCACAGGTCAGAATCAGGAGTCAATATTTTAACAATTCCTCTGAAGTACAAGTAATGTACAATGTAAATGAATTGGATCCATCTTACCTATTCAATTAATACCTACTTAATTGTGAGCAAGTCCTCAACCCAGTCACTACTACCGGAATCAGGTTGGACTATAGTTTAGTGGTCTTTCGTGATTTTTCTAAGTACTTTGTTGCCTCACTCTGGTGTTGCCTCAATTTGTTGCCTCA
>JAQFZY010000044.1:0-67195 GCA_034696285.1 Hypogastrura burkilli | reverse complement strand
GTCCTTACCTACACTTTAAGGTATCTTTGACCTTCGGGAAAGGTCAACTCGGCCCGCTACACCGTGAAGGAGTTAGGGGTTGGCTCTCTGACGAGCGGACAGAACCTTTTTGAAGCGGATTTCTTTTTCGCGAACCAGTCTTAGGACATCGGACTCGTACTACACACCGCACCCGTGCCGTCGTCGTGTTTGATTTGTGACTACTCGGGATCCATTCTCCGGTAAGACCCATGGCCAATTCTATTAGTTAGTTATCAAGGCAAATGATAGGCAGGGCATTCAGAGAGAAGCATGGGCATGAATTCAATATAGCCCAGCCTAGATTTCCCTAAAAGAACCAGCTGAGCTTCTGCTCAGATCCCGAGCGAGCAGGCCCTCATGGTCCTAGGAAAGTAGTAGTCCGCCCTCTCTTCGCCCTGTGATCCTGACTCACGTCCCGCCTTTTCAGGTCGGAATGGGCTGCTGGAGGGGCGGAAGTGGGCTCGGGCTGGTCCTGAAGACGGCCCTCCTCCTCATCCTATGGACGGTCGTGTGGAGTCCTGCCGAGACCGCTGGGCAGGGCCCACCGATGATCGACATCCCGGATCTATCTACTTTTGAGAAGTTGAAGAGCCATTTCCAGAAGCTTCTTGCAGACGAGAAGGAAACAGGCGAAAGGGAGTCCAAGGACTGACATTGAGAATGGACATGATTGTCTAAGCTGGGCTCCTGAGTCCACTCTCTGCGGATGAGAAGAAGAAGAAGGACCCCAAGGAGTATGAGGAAAGCCTCAAGAAGGACCAGGACGATAAGCAGAAAGTAGTGGAGATGATTAAGAAGGCTGAGGAGCTCCTGAAGCAGTCCCCAGACTCCCCCCAGAAGAAGAAGCAGCTGGAGCAGCTAGAACAAGGGAGGAAGCTGCTCACGGGGGAGCTGAAGACCCATAAGCCGAGCGAAGGGGAGCAGGCCGAGCTCAATAAGATGACCACGGAGGCCCTTGGGAAGAGATGCAAGAGCGGGACCTGCATCCTTCACCCCGAGAAAGGCTTCACTTGCAGCGCCGAGTCCATTACGCCGCTCTGGGTCCTCCTCATGCCTGCCCTGGCCTCTGCCCTCCTTCGACTCGCCTCCGCCTTCTAGAGAGACTTCCTGGGTTGAGGAAGGAGCCTGTACAAAAACGGTGTCTAAATTATGACATGGCTAGTTCTGTGATGGCGAGACAATCAAAATTCCCACAGTGTGTATAATGTGTGCCTCCTATTATATATTTAGCTCAATAGCTTGGAGAAATAAAACCGTAGAAATGAAATGAAGAGATTGAACAGTTGTAGGTCAGGCCAGAGCCCGAATCTTATTCACTCTTGTGAGTGTTATCACGCAGTACGTAGTAGGTGCAAACTCTAATTTAGAGAACAAATACTGCTAGTCAACGAATTTTTAGATTCAACGAACCCCGAGCACAGTCCTTGGCTTGCCTTAGCCTAAGGCTATGAGAGGTCATTCACCTTTCTGCAAATTCCTGTGTTCCCGTACCATAGTTCTCTGACCTCTGACAAACCCAATGTATTATTCCGGGATGACACGGTTCCGTCGTCGTTTGGCGTGGTCCTCCGGGCTGCCCTGGGCTTAGCACTCCTTCCATTCTGCTCATATCCTCTTTTAGTAGAATCAATCAAAATGATACCTTATGAACTGTGAATAGGAAAATTGGAGGGAGGGGAGAAATATTAAAACCTTGGAACTGTGTGTATAATAACTCTGATAATGCTTCAACTAACTATTAGGTTAGATCATTGACCGCGAGCATAGATTCTTACCTTTAGGCTGTGTATTCAGACAAGAGTGAATTCCTGTGTACCCATAGTTCCTTGACCTCTGACACAATCCCAAATACATGTGTATTTTTACAGGACAAAGCATTCTGTTCCAAAGTTATTCCCTCGCAGTCTCTAACTGAGCTCTCTGGCGAACGGACGGGAGCTCTTTAAGCGAATTTGTATCCAAATCGCAATACAACCTTCGGACTTCCTTTTCTGAGCCCGCTGACAGTTGTGACTGGATCAACATATTTCCTGGTAAGCATATTTGATCTTAGTAGATCGCAGATAGTGCCGCAGGGGGCACAAGTAGACAACGACTTGCCACATTTCATTATCGATCATGCTATGGAAATGGAAAGAGAGAAATGCGGCAAGTATTTCCTTGGCCAAGTTTGTCGTATATTTACTTCCTTTTTGCCTGATTCAAGACCGAAATGGGCTCGAGCGGCGGATTTGGACTCGGGCTGAGCCTCAAGCTGGCTCTCCTCCTCATCCTGTGGACTGCGGTTTGGAGGACTGCGGCTGACCCGACATCCTACGCGACGTATGTTTCTATACTCGAGGAGAATCTTAAGACAGAGACGGGCCGCAACAAGCCTCTACCCTCCCCGCTTTACGAGGACGAGATGAAATGTGATTCTGGGAACCCCGCTGATCCCGCCGGCGGGAAACCCTTTTTTCCGATTACGCCCGAAGAGATCGCACAGGCTAGTAAGCTCACCAACGCGGCCCTGGGGAACAGATGTAAGAGCGGAATCTGCAACTTTCGGCTCCTGCCCTCGGAGGCCCAATTCGTTTGTATGGGCACGGCCCCGCCGGTCTCCGCCCCGGTCACAACACCCGCCCCCAAGCCGACCGTCCCGCCTGCCGGTTCTGGTGCATTTTTAGTGGAGGTTCCGTCGGTGAGCGGCCTTCTCTTGGCTACGCTGAGCTTAGCGCTCCTTCCATTCAGCTCCCTCTTTTGAAGAGCTGGTATCTCATATAATGGTATCTCAATATTCTGAGTACTTATTCCTTGTAGTGGAATCAATCAAAATGGTACCTTATGAACTGTGAGAATCTAAATTGAAGGGAAACAGAGTAAAACCCTGGAAATGAGAAATGTATATTTAATTTTGAGTGTTTTAGTTCATTTAGGCTTGCATTTAATCATATCCCCCCAAAGTACAGACTTTAGCCCAAGGCAAACAGTAGGGAAATAACCGGCAGCAAAATACATTTTAAAAATCACTTTAAAGTTTAAACTTATTATGAAATATTAGTTTTTTGACAATAATAAACGGAATTAAAATTCTCTTATTTGAATTATTTAAACACATTGGTGAGGAAATCTGCTCGAAATTTGTGAGAGATTTCGAATTAATTGGTGATCGTTTAAATATTCCTCATGAATTATTACTGAGTGATTCCTTCAAGTTAGCGCCCTAACGTATCCCAGTATCCCATCTTGTATTGGCCATCAAATTGACAGACAACAAAATATAGACATTAAAAAATAATGTCAAAAATATATACTTTAGACCAAAAAATGTGTCTTTCTTTATCTTTGCTCATTTCAATATCTTGTTTTGGGATGAAATCTAGTATATTTTGTGGGTAGCACTAATAATAAGTATTTAATTATCTGTATCAACGTGACGTTTCTAAACTCTTATTATTCCTTCTGCTTCTGCCACAAGCTAGGTAAGTACCACAATATTGAGCCGTACCTTCCGCAGCCATGTGCCAAGGGCAGCGACCTTACTATCTGTAAGTATAGTATTTTAGATACCTATTTATTAACACGCTTCCCGATCCCGAATCATAGTCCTAATTCCTAAATATGCATAATTTAAGGCATTCACAGTAGTATAAGCCGCTTCTGGGCTGAAAGTTCGACACTTTCTATGTCTTCGTATGTGTTGTAGCTCCCTGTGCATTCAAATGAGAAGGAAAGTGAGAAGCCGTAATAAGAGAGCTCTCTATCTGGATCTGCAGGCCACTCAAGCCTTGGTTACAATTTATAATTAAGTAATCTTGGCTGATCGGGATCAGCGGCCCACTATTATGTGACACACGACCAGGACCAACCTTATATAAGGACGCCTGGGCCTGAGAGCTGGGTTCCATTCTTTCAAATGTGCGAACCGTGTGAGAGGTCCTACCAAGTAATGGCAAATACTTAAGCAAATGGAGAAATAATTCAAAAGTGTCAAGAAGTGTGCCTTGGATTTTAGAATACGTTTCAGAATGGCCGGGCGCCGCCGGGAAGTCCTGGAGCGGTCCACAGTGATCCTGTCCCTCTCCTGGACCCTCTGCTACATGTTCAGCCTCCTGATGGTGAATGAGGCCCAGCTGTCCCCCGAAAGCGTGTCAGAGAACCCCTGCCTGAGCCCGGAGCCGAGGCCCATGTCACCCAAGCTGGACTTTCTCCTCGTACTTGGCGTAAAACTTACCAAATTCAGGACATTTTCAAAAAACAAGCATTATTATGGGAAAAGGAATTATTTGGAAGTCTCAATTTAGGATATTAATATTTATTTGCCGTTCAGAGTTAATTAATATTATTTGTGCGCCGAGAGAAACGGTGAACAAATTATATAACAGTTGTCTCCGTACGCTTCTCGTTCAGTAATGAAGAACTAACTTAAATCAATTTACTGCAAACCTTGCATGAGCTGAAAAATATTTCAATTCAATGCAAACCTTTAGTCAGCGTAATTAATTAAATGCAATGCAAACCTTACGGGCCTAAATAATTTAAATGCAATGGAAACCTAAAGCAGCCACCGAAAATTAGTTCAAATTCAATCTGAACCTGAATTGACTCAATTCAATGCCAACCTATAACCTAACCTAAATTAATTCAATGGAAACCTAACCTAGCGAAAATTAATTCAATACAATGCAAATCTAACAGAGATACCCTAAAGTAGTTAAATGTAATGCAGACCTAAATTACGGTAAATCAATTTAATGCAAACACAAACTGAATTAATTTAATTTAATGCAAACCCTTATCGAATTCCATGATAATGAATTCCATGCAATGCCAACCTAACACAATCAAAATTGAATACAACAGAAGCCTAACGGAGGTACTGTCTTCACGTTTTTTGGACAAATTCTGAAATTCAGAATACTCCGACATTTGACCTTACAAGCGCAACTGGCTAAATTTAGCGTAGTTGAACGGCCTGTATCTAAACTCAAATATTATTGGTAATTGTCCCCCTAGACAATGGCGAGGGCAGCCATGGAGCCGTTCTACGTGCCGATGGGGAGCCAGCACGTCTACCGAAGCTACGCCGAGTACTTGCTCGGCCGCCCGCCCAAGTCCCAGGAAGAGCTCGACAAGATGCAGCTCCGGATCCGCGGGAGCCCGACCCACACTTGGATCACAACGGGCTACGATCAGCGGTTCATTCAGCAGTGCATCCCGGCCATGGCTCTCTTCAAGGGATTCTGCCTGGCGGGACTCGGGTCCGAAACCACGAATCTCAGCCCGATTCGTAAGCCAAAATTATACATTTTAGCACTAAAAAATATGGAAATACTGTTTTTGCTCACACGTGACCTTTGGTGACCTGTAGTGGGTCAAGGAGTCGAGATACGGCTTTGGTCTCCATTTAAACCTTGTTCCATACTTTTGGACAGCTTGGACTAACTATTCAAATGCATCCATTGTTCTGCTTTTACTATTCGGCAGGGAGAACAATGAACACGCTGGTCTGGACGGACAACCGGACGGCGGCCCTGTTCACGAGGTGCGTCCTGGGCTACCAGAACGACTGGTTCGTGCTCTCCATAAGCCCAACGCTGGAGAAGGAGGTCATGAAGCAGGTCCTCATGCAGATTGTGACTCTCGGCTACAACGCATCCCTCGCCGCACGGCATAAGTACACTTAAATATATGTACAGATTCTTGACCAAGACCTTGTTCACTTTAATTTGTTGTTATCGAAAAAGGTACAGGAAATAAAATACTGCGGTCCCTCTTCACCTCTACTGTATTTCACTTAATGCTGAGTCAAAAAATGTCGATTCTAGTCCAAAACAAAGTATGTGAAATTTAGAAAAAATGGTAACCAAAGAATATGACTCAGGTCGGGTATGGTAGTTGGATCCCATAAGAAAATATTACTCGTTCAGGCAAAACTATTACTCTTTTAGGAAAAAATATTACTCACATATTTTACTAAAGATACATATAAAATATTACTTACATTTAAGTTTGGTTAGGTTAGGTTTATTACAAAAGACCAAAAGTAAGAATTGCATACGACCTAACCAAACTAAATGTTTAATCCAACCTAACTCGCTGACGCAATCTCATCTCCGTTTCGGGTCGATTTTTGAAAAATACTTTGGAAGTTAGGTTGGATTGAGCAACATTTAATTAGGTTAGGATGTTTTCAGGCAAGAATTATAAATATATGCTCAGGCCCTTTCTAACGCGTTTGTACTTTAAATCCAAACGGCGCCAAAGTCCGTAAATTTCCTTTAAATTTGGATAAACTACTTATTTTTCCTTGGCTACAATATAAACTAATGCAAAATAATCTAGTAATCAGCGAATCAGCATCGCTATACAGCGTGGAAACGCTCCCAGTATTCTAGTAAAAGTACCCCCTGCTACTCAGTTCCATGAGATTTACAAATTATAGTTGTTAAAAATGTTGTAAAATGTTAAAAGATGAAGTTAAAAATATATTATATGTATGCTAAATAATAATAATAATAAAAAAAAATCTAGTAATTATTGTGCATTTTGTGGGAGCTTTACGTTCTGTAATTATATATTACTCATATTTTTCAAAAGTGCTCAAGATCAATATTTGCGCATTTTCATAGTATTTGAACTTGGGAAAATGTCTATATGTTTTGGAAGTACTATGTATGGTATAATATTAAGTCTTCTAGCTCTTTGTATTTGTTGCGCAGAAGTTCATGTAGTATGATGGGTTGCCATCGTGCCATGACCTCTGACAAGCTGCGCATGTGTCCCGTAAGCAACATAACGAATACAGAGTTTCTTGGAGTTTGACCTGATCGCTGCTATTCGGGTTTTGGGAGATGCAAGTTCTTTATACTCTTGGTAAGGGATTTTGTAAGTCATAGATTTAGCTGACTTAATATTAGAGCAAAATATTCAACTTCGGAAATATATGTACATAGATGTAGGGCAAAAATGTTCATGTCTGTTTATACGGGACTCATCCCCGATGTGACATCAAGTTTTCCTCATTTCCATGCCTTCTTTTGGGCTAAAATCCACATTGCTTGGGAAATATTAACTAGTACCTTATTTTGAGTAGGTCAATGATGAAGCTGAGCCTGGGCCTGGCCGTCCTCCTCCTTTGTGGACCCATTGTGAGGTCCTACCTTGCTAGCCCGCGCAACTACGTCCGCGGCACTCACTCGGAACAGGTCAAGTGGCTCAAGTACGAAATTGCTCGTCTCCAGGGCTACAGGTACCCGCATCAAGAGCGGCCCTACGCCCACGGAGAGACCTGTTTCCACGGGGAGAAGTCGCTGTCGCCTTGGGACAAGATGGCGGAGCTGAAGAAGCTTGACCCGGTCGCCTATGCTGACCGCCTAAAGAGAGATGAGGAGAGGGAAAGGAGGATGAAGGAGAGCGAGAGGGAGGAAGGCTTCCGTCCCAGGAGCTACATTAATCCGGGCACGACACCGACGGGATACTGGCCAACGGCCGAGCAGGCCGAAGAGCTCAATAATCTAACAACGGCGGCTTTTGGCACAAGATGCAGGAGCCGGAAGTGCGTTTTCATCCCTTATACAAGGATGGGGAGGATCGTTTGCAGAGCCACAGACAATATTAGGCCCGTGGGAGCCGTCTTTCTTGCAGCGCTAGGCTGTGCGCTTCGGAATTTGTGAATAAAAGCCGTGGGATAAACCCCGTGGAATATTGACAGGCTCTCTACCAGATTTTTCCATACCTTAGTAAGCACTAACAATGGGCAGGGTCTCCATTAAGTTGCCGAGTATTAGCATGTGTAAGGGCGTGTAAAGTATATGTGTTAAATGTGGCAAGCACGTTGTAGATAAATGGGGTCAAAGGTCACCAACATATCCGGTCTCTCACACCCAGGCAAGTGGCACGAAGAAAGAAAGATAATTTGAAGGTGATTATAAAAGTATACAACACTTGACCTAAGGGACCTTATCAGTGACCTCTGGATAGCAAAACGTGTACTTGTAAATACAATCTAGAAGTTTTACACCTCCACTGTATGCTAAATTCTAGGTCACCCCGCTGACTCAAGATATCCGGGCTCAACGGCTACCACCAGCTCATTCTTACAAACCCAGGTAAGTGGTACGTCAAAAGAAATATATTTTCCAGGTGATTCTGAAGATATACAACACTTGACCTTTACGACCTAACTTGTACTTGTAAATACCTTTAGAAGATACTTTCTAACCCCCAGAAGCCACACAAAAAATTACTTTTGGTTAGAAGTATGTATAAATGAATTTTCTTTTTATTCTATGCGTTAACCGCTTTTGTTACAAACAAGTTCCCTAGTCTAACTACTCAATAATTAATACAATACAACTTAGCAGTGCCTACTGCCATAACCTAATGCTCGTTCAGCATACACACTTGTGATACGTATTAGTTAACATTAATAGGTGATGGTAGTGCTTAAATCGTAATTATACTAGCCTTAATATTACAGCTGCCCGAAAAATATCGGCTTTAGCCCAACACAAAATATGTAAAGTAGCAAACATAGATGTTAGCCACAAATTGTTTAGTCGCCATATACGATCCTCATATTCCACCAGAGTCCTTTTGTTTGGCTAGCATCTAAATTCGCCTATTCTGTGCTAGAATCTATACTTTAGCGGCAGCAAGTAATACAAGTCACTATATTATAAGGCAGGACGCAGCAAACTAAAGAAGTGGTAAACTCCCCACAAAAAGCCGGAGACTGAGCGTAGTGTAGTAAGTACAAGGGCGTTAGTTTCCCATTAATTTACCCTGAGTTATAATTAGTACAGATTCCCATTTCTCTCGGACCAATTCAGCCCTGGCCTTTCCCCACCCCCGTGAGCAAGTTGGGGGTCAGGGGTCACCAGAGGCTGGCGCTGTAATTAGCCCGCAACACTAGGGCAGTTCACACATCATCTGTAGATCTCCTTGAGCCTGGTTGTCAATGAACGTAAGTCAAAGAGTTACACTTTAATTCACACTGCGATCACAGTCGAGCAAAAAACGATACTCACTGGAAAATTTACCGTAATTCTAAAACAGTGCAAGTTCTGTCACAAACCATATCTATAGAAACAATAGAGTTTTTCTAATACAAAAAAGTCTCGTTTCAATTTCCAAGCTAGCCGTACCCTTTCTCTGGTTTGGTTAATAAGTTAAAAGGGTTACGTGTTAGACATTGAAGACTGAAAGTTACAAAGCAAAGCCTAGGTAAGTGATATAGGTAGTGGACCTTGACCTGACCCTGTCACTGCGTTCCCGGGTTAAGAGGCAGTTTACACATTTTTTTTTCATAATAATCTTTTTTTGTTTTATCACAAATACAAACGCCATACTATGCTTTTCATCCGTTATATAAAAAGAGCTACCCACTAACAATTAGAACTAGAATAATATAATAATAGAAATAGAAACCGTAATTTTAGTAAAATCTTAATAGTAAAGAACAGAACAATGTAAGGCCTAGTACAATTCATGTAGGAGGAGGGGCCTAGCCAACGACATTCATTCCGGGAACCGGACTCACTCTCTGGTTACGGAGTTAGTTGACACCTGTTCGGATATATGTAGGTATGCGGTAATTGGGTAAATATGGGACCATCCAGCTTTAGTTTATTTAGCTACGCTTAGGATTAGTTTCGATTGATAAAAGTGTATATTTCGTTCCATCAGAGTTCCCTCTTGTGTTGTGATTCAGGAGATTTGAGTTGGTCGGTCCGGTTGAATGGGCTTGAACGTTGAATTGAGTAGGATTGAGTAGAGATGGAGGCGGAGTTATGAGTAGCCAACCTCTCGAACAGACTTGCACTTCACCGTGTCATTCTCAAAGACCGTCGTCGTCTCCTTACCATTCTCAGTGACTCTGGAAGGAAGAATTAAGTAAGAAGATTAGTTTTGTACATTTGACCTAGGTGCGCAGACGTTCACAACACGACTTAAAACGTCGGAGCTTTATATATACGTTTAATAGCTAAACAGTCACATTGGCGAAGTACTGAATGGCGGACTTAACCAAAAAGTATTTTTTGTAAATTTTCCCACCTTTCATAATTTGGTAAATTTTCTGTGAATCAAGAATAGGTTAGGCTAGAATACATTTTACATTTGGCAAAGTTAGGTTCAGATTTGGCGAAGTATGGTGAAGTTGAGCAGGAAAGGGGTAAGTCTTCGGATAAGGTAGGATAGGGTGTAGTAACGTTTGGTGAAGCTAGATAAAGATTTGGTAAGGTTTGGTGAGTTAGGTTAAGGAGGTTAAGCTAGTTTAGGATTTTTCTGAAGTTTAAAGCTAGGCTGTGAAGTCCGTTTGGTGAAGTTAGGTTAAGATTTGGTAAGGTTTGGGTTTAGTGAAGCTGGGTTACTTTCCTGGTTAAGTTTGGCTACGTTTTAGTCAGGTTTGGATACACTTTAAGTTGGGTCAGATTTTTCTTTACAATTCGGTTAGGTTATTGGTAAAGTTCGGTTACGTTCTTGCTAACTTTTGGTAACGTTAGGTTAGTTTCCTGGTAAAGTTTGGTAAAATTGGATTATGTTCTTGGTAAAGTTTTTAACCTTAGGATAGGATCTTTGTAAATTTTGGTAAAATTAGGTTAGATTCCTGATAGTTTGGTAACATTAGGTTAAATTCCTGGTCAAGCTTGAAAACCCGGGTTAGGTTCTTGGTAAAGTTTTGTAACGTTATGGTACGTTCTTGATAACGTTAGCTTCGGTTTGATGTTTGGTCTGATCCTAATCAAGTTCCAATTTAAAAACCACAAGTTCTCAGGCTCAGCAATACCAGTCGCTATCGGTACCTCGCCCCAGTGACTCTTCCTCCTAACTATTGACCCCCTTACTTCTTGGTAGTAATTTTCTTCCCATTCACAAAGCGGGTGGAGGTCGAGGTCTTCTTGACATTGGCCCCATTTGAGCTCCCCCATCCCTCGAACCCATCATCATGCCCAAATCCGGTCAGGTCCAGGCTCATGCCCAGACTAAAAGGTGAGAACATGTTCTGGACCCTCCCATGGTCATTCCCGAACCCGTTCTCAGTCCCCCGATGCCGGTTGGAGTGAGCCGGCCGCCCAAAGGCACTCGATCCAAAAATGTCGGCGAAGGGATCCCCCCGGAAGAACTCTCGGAAGACTTCCTCAGGGGACCGGAACTGGAAGGAGTAGAAGTCAAAGTCGTAGTCAGGGTGCATCTTCCGCCCGTTCGGCCGCTCATTGAACCCATTGTTCCCACCCTGGTCATAGTTCCGACGCCGCTTATCTGCAAGGGAAGAACAAGAGCCTAATTCAAAACCCAGGGTCAAACAGTAGTCACGCCTTCTAATTAGTCGTGAAATATTACTCTCAAAACAAACGAGTAAGTACGTGATTAATGAAGCCAGGTAATTACAGGCCTAAATATACCTAGCCGTTGGTCTACCCAGCAGCATGCATATTAGGTAGGCTCCCCTGACCTCTCCCAGCCTACGCAAAGAGATCCCCAACTGCATCTTTGACCTCATTCCATTTAGGCTAGCCTCGGAAAGGAGCTAGGCTCACGGATCCCTCTTACATTTCAGAACCAGAACTGAGGCCCACGTAGGAATTATTATGAACTTAAATGGGAATGAAATCAAAACTGCATTTCAAGGTATGTCGTAATAATTCACAAGTTACAAGTCATGCCTCTCACTGCAGAAAAATGGTCCATATTTATATTGCTCAATTACTGATGGACACACTTAGATGTTAGCCAAACAAGATGAAAAACTTTACATTTACAGATTTGCATATTTTATGCATCTGGGCAAAAGTCTATATTTTTTGCGTATCACTAATATTAGGTGACGAATTAGCGCCATAAATGTGCAAAAATACGGAAAACACATCTACGACAGTTACAGATGCCCAAGGCAGGATCTGATCTTCCAAACAATTGAATAATTGAAGGAACTTATTACGTGAGTTCAGATTACTCCGGCGGCCAGACAACAATGAAGCGCGCCCACGCTTTTGGGATCTGATCCCAGATGACTCTCATTTCTTTAAAATACTGTTATACGTTATATCATCAGACCAGAAGCTGAATTGGTTCAATAAGGCTATCTCTGTCGTTCGGTATTATGCATTGCGTACTACACGTCTTATTACGGCATTCATAATTATGTCCTCATGCTTAGTTAGAGTATAGCGTAGGCGTTGGCGGGACTTTGAATTCTAAGATAGTAGTCAAAATTATTAAAATCAATAACCGCCGCGCAAACAAGCACTCCTAAGCCGAAGGCGCCCTATACATGATTATAATATAATTATAAGGCGCGCCCATATTGACAAATGAGCCTGCCTGCCTACAATTGCATCATTTCCTAAGGTTAGGAGTTAATTTCTGCAAGCTTGGGAAGTTCATGCTCTAAGCCTATTACTGTATGCTTATGATTATGATTAAGGTAAGGATCACTACGACTACGAGTCTTCAAGGCAGAAGCACCACACAAACCCACACCAATCTTAGTCACTATAATACAGTTCTGGTTAGGGGTTAATTTTTTAGAGTTACCGTTACGCGGACCCGTGACCTTAGGCTGTTGGGAACCCAAGGCCTGCCCGCCGCAAACGCAAATTGAATTAGGCAATTAAAAGAAAACTGATTTTGGTTAATTTGGAATGGTTAAGGACACACATAAAAAAGGGGTTAGAGAAGGTTTTCAAAAATCGAGTGAACGGTTTCAAACGTTAAGGCTCGTTTCTTTACCAAAGTAGCGGCTGAAGGGCGACTCATAGAAATTGCGGGTGTTGTGGGTTCTGGAGCTTCTACCCGAACGACGGTCATAGTGTCTCCTCTTGGATTCTACAATAAGTATAAGAAAATCAAATTGGTAATTCCTTCGTAATTTAGAGAAAAGAATGGCCTCGTTCCCCGTTCCGTATATGTCAGGCCTCTGTAATGGACATGACCTAGCCTGGATTGTGGTACGTGCCGACATCCAAATTAAACTCAGTTGGGGAGGGTTCAACTTGCTCTTAAAAATATGTCGAGGTCAGTTACTAGTATTTAAATTTTATGTGACTTACCGTCGGCAAGGACTTCGTAGGCCTCTGAAATCTCTTTAAACTTCTTTGTAGCTTCGTCCTGATTGCTTGGGTTCTTGTCCGGATGCCATTTGAGTGCAAGGCGACGGTAGCTGCAAGGAAGAAAATAGAAGGGACAAATTAGTCAATTGTAGTGCACAATTACTATTAAATTACTTGCGTGGGCAGATACAGAATCTCTCCCAACATTATGTAATAACCGTGAAAGTCAGGTTGAATAAACTTTGCACATTTTCTATCAATGAATATCATTTGGTGATAAAAAAAAAAGATAACAATGGCGGAAATTCGGCAAAATTCAAATTCATGCTCGCGTCATACGCAGTACGTCACAGAAAATCGGAAATAAAATGATAAATATAAGTTTTTCCTCAAGTCAGGGTGACAAATATCAGTTTGTCTCTAATCAGGGAAATAAATATACGTTTTACTCAAGTGAGGGGGATAAATATCAGTTCTTCTCAAGTCAGCGTGATATTAGTTTTTCTCAAGTCAGGGTGATAAATATCAGTTCTTCTCAAGTCAGCTTGATAAATATTAATTTTTCTCAAGTCAGGGTGATAAATATAAGTTTTCTCTAGTCAGGGTGATAAATATCAATGAATGGCAAAACGAAAGGGAACCCTGGTAAAAGCTCATAATTATGTCACAGCCAAAAGCATTGTAATCTCTCAGTCCTATCTTAAACGAGTCCAACCCATTATCATTATACTGCCTTGTTTTTCACATGCCTAGCCGCGCAGATAATAATCCGCGACGACAATAACACTGGGAGCGTTAATTGAAAATTCCAAATCCGAGCCCCAACAACATTGGACTTATCTAGGTTAGGGTTACTGGTCTCCTGGCAGAAGATCCAGAATTAAATTCCCAAGGCCCTGCCTACTACTGAATCTGGAGATGACACTATTAAACATGACAGAGGATTCAAAAGGAGGAGACACGTTAATTTGAAATGATGACCCTGACGTCCGCCTCCAAATAGAACACATACTGTAGAAGCTGTAGCTCTTGGCATCCTTAAATACAAACATTTGTTTCTGTCTCAATGGCCGTGATTACCGCAACTAAGTCAAAATCAAGCCGATAGGCCTTTTTTTTTTGCCAAACTATCTAGAAGCCGCTGCGCTGCCGTTTGCATTATTGCAGACAAGCCAAAAGCCAGGTCCGGGACTTGTCATGCGTTCTTACGCTCCGCTGATTCTCAATTGTCAAGCCAGCAATAAATCTCGGCTCCCCAACTTTTACGGAGACAGAAACATTTCGGGAATTAATCTCGCCGGCCTTTTAACATATACTTCTCCAAACTCAGAGGCACAAAATGTCAAGTCAAAGTCAAAAGCTACGCTAGGAACCCGAATCAAGGACTCCGCCCCACCCACGAGTCTCTAAATGTCTTAAATCCTTATTTGAATTTTGCATCAGCTTAGTCCAAGTCCAAGCCAAGGAGATGAACCCTGTATTTTAATTCACGCATGTATGGCTGCTATTTAATGCTACCCCAAAAATATATATTTTAGCCCAAACCAAAGACTGGAAATACAAAAATCTATATATTGACTCATGTCGGGTATGGAATTTGAATCCCGTCTCAAATATGGGCTCAAGTATATATTTTATGGGCAGTAATAATACTAACAAACACTTTCATTTCTTTAGCCTTGCTCATCCCAAACGTCAAGCGTCTTCCTCCCACGCACACACACTCAAATGCAAATACAACTATCCCTAATAATTCAATTCATAAGCTCATAACTTAGCAAATAGATAGTTATTGCGCAGATATTTTGTATTCACAACTTTCCAAAACTCTCCTGCTGGCCTTCCTACTTGACTTTAAAATAATTACCTATCGTTTTACAGAAGCCTTTGCATGCCTACGGCACGTGGGGTCTGTATCTGTAGTCCATAAGTGATCCTATTGTTATTGTACCCAATTATTTGGATTTTAAGTATTGCCAAAAATCCAGTCAAGCATGGGCTGAGGGCATTGTGCCATTCCGCCATCCTGAATCTTTAGGTCGACAGACCTGCCGTATTGTATTCTATTACGGTGTGATACGTGTTGGTAGGCCCAAACAATGCCCACAATGTTTATTCTTAAAACTATGATTAATCATCACCTGGCTCCGGCTTCGTAAGCCCTCACAATAACGCCAGAAGGAAATACTTGAGCTAATGGATTTGCAAGTACCAACAATACACAATAATAATAAATTGTACCTGAAGAAAGTTTGAGACCTTTGTGGTTCGTCGTTTTGAGTTCAGTGACGCTGACTACAATAGGGGGCATTGTATTTAATTTCTACGACATATGCCAGATTCGTATTTTTTCCTGGGGCGTTGTCACACATTCTGTAGATTCAAGAGCCTACAAAGGGTTTAAACGCTGCTGGGGGGACCGACCCCCGTCCTCTTTGTATTAGGCAGAGTTCCGCTCCACAATTAGACCAGGCCAAAGCCAAGAGCCCTTATTTAGGCCTTAGCTAATTACGCCCTAGAGTAAAGTTGGAGATTCTCGTCGATTGCATAATAACTTACCTACCCTGGGCTAAAGTGGATGGGCCATGGGACCCGCACTACTAAAAATAGACATGGACCTCCAAACATAGGCTCTTTGAAATCGCTACACGATGGAAGAGGGTGCCAAAGTGTAATGTTTAAGGAAGATCAGGCGATGGGGAGATATAGGGATCTGTAGTGTTCCGCCGCAATTGGCTCCTCTTCAGTGATACAGTTGTAGAGTCCATAATGTCATCTCTGTTTGAACTATATGGTACGGACGTACGGAGCTGCCTCTGCCTTAATTCATACATTTCCCGTCCAACTTTTTAGCCCACTCCTGTCAGGCCTCTGACAGTGTGTGTCAGGGCCTAATGGGCTGCACCCGCCAACAGCTACCGTACACCTTAGCCCAGTATTGTGTTCTAATTATATTTTTTTTGGCGGGTCCCGGGCCTCAATATTGTACTAGCTACCTACTCACATTCCGACGGGTAATCAGCCAGAACAGATTTGCAAAAATTCCCTTGAAAAAAACTTAATATATAAGGCTACAAGGCAAAATATAGAGCGAAATAAGGAAATTAGCACATTTCAGGACGAAGATTTATTTTACAGACAAATTAATAGTTTTTGAGTCTAATTTTGACGCCAAATGGATTTAAAATGAAAAGTATGCCGGATATATTAGCGAAATATTTAGATTTCTATATGGGTGACCCGTTCTGTGCATCATTGGCAATTTACTGGGGCTTAATATTTGGAGGAATATTTAAACGCAGTTTAAACGATCACCAATTGATTTGAAATCTCTCACCAATTAGAGCTGATGTCCTCACCAAGGATTTGAAATATATCAAATATGATTATTTTAATTCCGTTAATTATTCTAAAATACATAATATTTTGCTCAAAATAAGTTTCAAATGATTAGTGAGTAATTTTCTATAAATTAGGGAGGAAATTTGCTTGAATTGCTGAGATTTCGAATTAATTGGTGAGTTTAAATGATATTAGCCCACTATTACACAGTATATTCAAATGGGCTAGAAATATCAGACCCGACTCATATAATTTGGTTAACATCTGGATTTCATTATTTCCATATTTTTGTGCAAAAGTCTATACATTTTCGCCAAAATTTAATAAAAGCTAATTTAATAAACATTGGTAGCTTTAAAACTCATACAAATTTGGTACACGGATAAGTAATACCGTGTACTTATACATGTAAACACATTAAAAACAAGGAAGCGCCTATCTAAATTCGCAAATACTCACAATTCGCAACAATTGCACAGTGCACACACCCGCCCGTCTCTTTATCTTCTAAACGGCCTAACAGCTCATTAACCTACTTTGATAGGGGATGACAAATGGCGGCATCTGGAACGCATCAACTGACAACTTTTTTTCCCCATGCAAAATGCCGACTCGATATCCCTGCCTTGTAACAGCGAATGAAAATTAATTTAAAGGGAAGCTGTCTGTACACTCGGTACGCATTTTGCAGTCACAGTTGTTGCATAATGGTAATGAGGGAATTTCACCAAGAGAAAATAATAGAACGGATTCACGAGTGGGCGCCTTTCCGTCTCGTGCTCAAAAAGTTACATATATATTTTATTCAAGCTTTACTATGTACACGCTCCCAGACAATTGGCCATTCGCCAAACCTAAAATTAGATCCTTGGCGGCTAAAATTAGGCCTGTCTTCATAAGCGTTACTACTCTATTTAGTATTGGATTTAACGGCTTCATAATAGTGGTGCCCCCAAAAAAAGTATATGGATTTGGCACAAAACAAACTATACACGAAGCCGAATTTAACCAGTACTAAAATTTGCCACATAATATTAAAATCCTTATGACAAAATTATTATTGACGTAATTCAGATTCACGATTTTCCCTGACAATTTCTGATAGCTTCAAGCCCTACAATTTTGCAATACAGGGCCTGTAATTAATTCTTAACTCTTAATTTGCAAATACGAGTCTACACATCTGCCACCTGTCCCTCACGGATACACTATGAACCAATACTAGCCTTTTCCGCCCACAACTTGCGAAAAGTCAGATTTCGCGAGATTACTCAAAGTTGAAGGCCCCTAAGCCCCTATAAGCTGCAGGTGTCAATCCCTCCCCGTCAAATTAACTATTCACCAACTTTTAATTATAGACAAGACAAATACGTACGCAAATCCTGCCCATTTCCCACTTGGAGGGAATTGTCTTAATTCATGCCGAGCCAAGCCCTCCGCGTCAGTGTGAGGGAGAGCCAGAGCCAAGAGGCCCACCTGGACCTGGGACCTCAAATTAGCATGGAATTATGCGACCTTTAATCCAGCCGGGCCTGCCCACAAGAATCTGATACACAATGGAAGAGACAAAAGGAGCCAGCTGCATATAGCCACGAATCCAGCCCTAAGAAATACTGTACAAGGCTGGATGCTGGATCCCAACCCTGGCCCCTGGCTCAAGTTTCCTTGTATGGGCAAAATTAGCCGATTGATCCTCAACATTAATTGTCCAGTAACTGGGAGCTGGACGTAGTAGTAGTAAAAAATGGAGTGGGCCATTAGCATTGACAGTCATTGGTGAATTTATAAATATTAAAGAGACTTCAAAATTTAGAAGCCCATTAACAACAATGCCTGCTCAAGTTATCATTAATTAGCGAGACTATCAAAGTCCAAGAGCCACCTGCCGTCGCTCTCATTGCTCCCTATACTGGCTAATGATAACAAAAACAGCGCCGACTATTACTGGAACATTAATCAGAACCATCAACAATAATTTCGACCCTAAGACCAACTAAGGATAAGGACTAACTAAGGATAAGGACTAACTAAGCCTGTGCACTCATAATTCATTCCTAATTTTTTTGGAAACTCAATTAGATTTAAAAGCATGGAAATTGTTTATCTTTGGGATCAGGAGGAAAAAGCTTTGAATTTGTTTAGGCACACAATGAGCAGATCTGAAACTGTTGTCAGTTCTTTGGCTAAATATGGGACCTTGTAAACAATTTGCATTAGCAAATAAATAGCTTGTCAAATATGCACGCACTACCTCGATGCTGCAGGCGAAACATTTCCGTTGGAAACAAATATTTTAAATAATTCAAAAACATTTCCAGGTAAGTATTAGCTAGCCAAATTGGAACAGGCGGCTTAGACCTAAAACCTAGAACTGCAGGATGACACATCCAGGAATCAACAGTTTTGAGCTTTCTCCGCTTCTGACTGACTTAATGATAGGTTCATGACAAGGTTGCCCTACCTGAGTCAACAAGCGAACAAAGTGCCGTTGATAATTTATGCTACATCCTGCCTCTGCTCTCCTACCTACAAACTATTTACAGTACCTATGACTATGACTCAGCGTCCAAGTACCCCTGCGTACTTGGAAAAAATAAATAACAAATACACCGTCAAGCTCATAAAGGATGTTGTTAATATGAGTTAACTACAACCGCAACCCCCAAATTGCCGCAACTAAGTTCTGGGTCCTTTTTCCATAATTGACCATTACCCGAAAATGAACGGAACATAACCTAACCTAAATGAAGTGCTATTGCGTTTTGGTACGGGCTAAAATAGGCTACACTTTGATCTGTTAGGTTAAGGTTTGTGTAGGTTACGTTGTCGGGTTAGGTTTCTGTGGATTGCAGTAGGTTATACTGCACTTGGTTAGATTAGTGTATGCGTGCGCAGCTAGATTGTGGACACGAGCCCGCTATTTATGCCTGCATGGACTGAACAACGGGAGGGACGGGCAAGTGACACAGGTCAATGCCACTCTAAATAGAAACATTGGAAGGGGAGCCTAATCTGTATAGGGAATGTAGTCCGTATCCTGTATCAATAACTATTGGCAGAATCCTGGAGCCTGTAGCTCTCCGCGAAATGCAATCTCTAATCACAACATGCAGAATTAGAATCGAGAAGTTCCTTCACGGCCAGTCTCCTATGTTTCTTCCCGAAACACAGACCAATGACCGAAAGCCGAATATGAAACGATGAATGTAACTTATAGTTAGAATTAGAAGGTGTTCCGCTACGCTTTGTTAGACTATAGGTCCAGCTATATTAACACTAATTGAAGGCTCGCCATTTCAGTTTATGGCTGCCCAGCCTTTGTTTTCAACGCTCACTGGTCGTTTTTAGGATTGCGAAATACGGTTTAACATATAGAAGCTTGGACAGATTTGTTTTCAACGCTCATTGGCCGTTTTCAGGATTGCGATGTAAGATTTAACATATAGAAGCTTGGACAGCCACTTAATGTTAACTTACGCCTTCTTGATGTCTGCATTGGTGGAGTTCCGGGAGACCTCGAGGACCCTGTAGTAGTCCACCATGCTGTCTTCGTGCGGACAAATCCTGGTGCTGGTGCCCGGCTCAGGCTCCGACTCTGAGCCTTCCTGGTCCTCTGATTCCGACTCTTGACCCTGACAACACTCACACTGTGGTCCGTGGTAGTAATGACCGGGCGCCGCTGTTGTTTCACAGTAGAATGAGCTAAAAGGCTCTGGCTCACAGTCACAGTACCCTACTCCGTCCTGTTGATGTTGATAGAGGTAGGGGCTCGGGTACGGGCGAATCCCCTGGTAACCAAATGAGGGGAACCAACAGGAATTTGGATAATGGGCCCAATTTGGAAATTCTGGCTCTTCGTAGACTTCGTCTGTTTGAGGCTCAGGCTCAGGTTCAGATTCAGACGCTGGTGTTGTAGGTGCTTGGACTACGCTTTCAGTTTCAGCGCGTGGGACGGAGCTCCTCTCAGGCTCTTTGCTCAGGACAGACTGACGGACTTTTCGGCTCGTCTTGCTCCTTCTGCTCCTTTTCTTTGAGGAGGACGACCTAAAATTGTAAAAGATGAAAGGAAAAGGTAAGTTGACGATGCGAATGGAAAGTACCGTTAAATAAACTGGGAGCCTGGCTGTCTTCATAACGTCCAAATTATTACTCATCACTGTCCTATAAAAAAAAATGGACAGGAAACGTTCCTGATTCCCACAACAATAATGTGGTGCAGGGAATTGTCTTAATGGCCTAACGCTACATTTCACGTAAGGGTAGGCCTAGGGAGTGCATGTGTTGGCGGTTTCGTAATTACAGAGTCCTCCTGCTTTGGGGACTACAATACCCGAAGAGCCCATCAGGAGGTCAGTGACCAGGACCAGCGGAGTGACAGTGACTCCTTACTCCTTCCGTATACATATGGGAACGTTAGGAATACGGATTTGAAGCAAAAATCTGCAAATCACGCTGGACCTGTAACCTGTAGCTCTTCGGTAATTAGCGCCTTTCCACGTAGTACGTACAACTTACATTGGCCCTTGCCCCCTTCACCCGCCCACGCAAATAGCTTCAATAACACCTGACCCTGACACTTGTCAATTTTGAACGTTTAATCGACATATAGGTACTGTAATTTCCACGTCCCATATTGACGATCGCTAATTCAGCGCAGCGGTGCAGGGAAAATTGTATATACATAGCGGTCAGTAACGGTGTTTGACGCTGCCATGGTTACTATTTACAGGATTTCCAAATCATGCGACTTTTACGATCGTAGAATGACCTTAAGGTTTGTATAAGCATAATATCCCGACTTAATATTAGGGCTGCGCAAAAAATAGAGACTTTGGCAAAAATGCATAAAATATTGAAATTAGCAAATATAGATGTTGGACACAAATTTTGCACAGTCGTTTTACGGGATTCGAGCGGATTCATGCTCCATAATATTCTTTGGTTAACATCCAGATTTGCACATTTCAATATCTTGTGTTAAAATACTTTTTGGGCAGCTCCAAATGCACGTCTTAATCAAATTGGCAATTGGCAAAGGCTCATCCCATAGGCTTTGCTTAATTTTGCACATGGGGCCCATTCATAATCATAAGGCTTGTATAAATGTCAGGCCCCGGCCCAATGTGTCAAGACTCCCTCTGTAGTGTACTCTGTCATCGAGCTCAAGGAAAACAAGGTTTTAGCGCTTCTTTACGCCAAACACATTTTCTTGAATGTCATCCGGGCGTGTCAGGCTATTTTGATATCAAAACAGATGAGGCTCAAGCCAGTGGCAGTTGCTCATAGCGTATCTGAAGCGTGAAATTCGTCCAAAACAATAGGGGGAAAATCTAATTTCAAGACCAAGATCATGGCTGTTCCCAAATGACAATGATAGTGATCTTGCAATTTAATACAAGGGCCGTCTTCAGTTCCCCACCGTAGCCCATGTAGCCCAACACTGTAATAAGTCTAAAGCTACTAATGCAGGATACGATGGGAAAAAACCGCTGACCTTCCTTTCATTAATTCCAATTCCATTGTTGGACCAGCCTAGCATACGTACGTAGATATATTATGCAAAAATATCCCTTTACTTTTTTGCACGCTCTGGGCATCATTTTCTGTATCTGCCCAAAATGGGCTAGCATTTAGCACCGTACTACACAATACGATTGTCTCTGGTTTCGGTTTCCCCTGCTGGCAGGATGAGGAGCCGGTAAAAAAGCTTTTAAGACTCCTCAAGCCTGAAAGTCGTCTTTTTACCTTTTAGCATTTGCCGACAAATCGCAATTTGCAATTCACATAAAAAATCGTGTACTACAGTTTAGTATTACAAAGGTACAGGACTGTCAGAAATGCATACAGGCCCCGCTGGGAACAAAAGGTGGAGGAGGTTCTATAAACTCATCCTGGTCATAAATATTCTTACGACTTATTTCGGAATTCGCAATGTGTCCACACGTGTTCCATTTGTACCATATAAAATTGACCATTCTACCCAGCCCAACTAAATTGGAATCGTAAACTTAGCTTGGGTATGGGAACAATGACGCTGACGGGCCATAAATTAGGCCCAAGCCTAAGCGAAAAAGCTCCTTCTTTCTCCAAAGCGCCGTCCATTGTGAATTCGCCAACCGACAGCAGATGCTCGAATTGGCGGATCAGGATAAGGAGGTTAAACGTCAAAACTCTCCAAGCTAAATATAAACATAGTAAACTATGGGTACCGACCTCTCCTATGGAATATTCCTAAAATCACGGAAACGTGGAAACATCCGGGGCTCCCCAAATAGCTTTTTACTATTTGCAAAAATCACAATCCTTGCCAGGAGGAACAGCCAACAGATTGAGTCTCTTAATGGGAGGGAACCAATGACCTTTTAGCCCGTAAACCCAGCCGCCATCGTCCAATGTCTATGTTTTGGCATGTCTTAATACGGTCTCCGCTGCTGACGGGCTAATTTATAACAGCCTCGGTCAATATGGACCTTTGAGTCTAGCCAAAAAAGGTCCATGTGCCAAATTAAATATGCCAATTGGGAAAGGGGAGTAAATGCACTAGCAGAGCAGGCAGGAATCAGCGGGGGGTTAGCACTCTGATTAAAGAGCAGAACTCAATCCTAGTGCAAATAATACAAATACGGGCCGGAGCTCTAAAACAATAGAGACGATTTGTCTAGCGGGCCCAGGCCCTGTGTCAGCTCTAAATGGAGCTCATCCATTAATTATACACGTTTAAAAGAGTCAAAGTGTGATTTTGTAATTCAGTGGAGTAACAGGATTGGGATTTGCATGCGTTGCAGGTTATTTGATTTATTTCTCGGTAAAGGTTGGTGCGAAAACAGAATTTTGCATTAATTTCAATAGTATCGGGTCAGTTCGGCGAAAAACCAGTTTGTCGAAATTTGTTGGTTAGGTTAGGTTAAGCACTTTCAACAATCATTTTTTGCCATGTAGGTTTTACGCCAAGCTGACCGATAACCTTTCCAATAGTCCCATGCATTTTACAATGTCAGAATACAAAAAATTAATTAGATAATTTAGTTTATTTCTGATTAATTAATTTAATATACTTTTTTTCCGTTTTGAAGTAATTACTACGCATTGCATTATAACATTAATTCCAGCATTGGAAAAAACGTAGAAATGTTGCACTTATCGATTCTGCATACAGTACAATTTCCTACAGAATCTGCAACATATGCAGTACATGTACTATAGGCGTCGTAGTTCGAAGTATGGCGATATTTCACATCTTTTGTAGTATCAAACAACCTGCCTTACCTTTACTTAACGCCTTAGACAAGACAGGCTAGTGACAATGACAAGAGCCCAGTGACAATCCACAATGGTTTTTCTGTACTTTAAACCAGGAAATGCTCAATTCAGTAGCAAATGCAAATACAAAAGGAGCCTAATTGTAAATTCTAAACAAAAAACATTGTGGGCAGTAGAATCCGTTGGCTCTTAAATAGGCCCTAAAAATATGAATAATGCTTCAAAATAGGTCCAAGTGTTCTGGTTTCAAATACAATGCAAAACCCAAATCCAACCACAGCACAGCCCAGTGGACGTTGACCACTTTGCTTGTAAACAATACGAAATAGGAGTCCCAAGTATTGAGTAGGTACATAAAAAAAGGACTAATTTCTTGTAGAAACCTCTTAGTCATGTTTTCTAATGAAGTCCTCTCCTACGTTCTTGTCACTTAATTGTAATTCTTTGACGTCAGAGCCCTCAATTTTTGTCAAACGTGTCAATCAACGGGCCTTCTTTTTTGGACCAAATCAATGTAGGCTTATGCCCTAAGACTCAGAATCAATTATCGAATCGGCTCATCAGCCTTCAGCCTTCATAAAAACCTGGCCTGGATTAATTGATACAGTAAAATCTATGGGCGGTTGACATTGATTTTCCAGCCAGTAGTTGCATGAACTTGAATAATTATTCCTCTCTTTTATATGATTGAACCTAGATTTGCATATAATACTATACGAAATTCCGCCCAAGCCAAGAATGTGAACTTGAGCCCGGCCTGGCCTGACAGATGATTCCTGTATACCGTTGGTAGTACTGAACTGACCAAGAACTTGACATTCAATTATTTCGCAAATCAGCATTAATCCTCCGAATCCATTAGGCCTGTATTTTGATATGCCAAGGTAGGGAGGCCTAACAAGGAAGTGCAATATAACGAAGAGCTTGTAAAAGAATTAAATGAGTTTATTTTTATGATACCCTTAACCTCAACCTACTCTTTCCGTAATTGGCAAATTAAAGCTGTGACAATAATTCATCATTAAAAAGCAAGTTTTTCCATAAAATTAGCTGAATTAATGTAGGTAAATAAATAAAATCTAAGCATATAGCAATGACAGAGAGAAGCTCAAGTTCAACGGTAACAATGCAATAAAGGTTAGCATTTGAAATTGACCTCTGTTCTCTATAAAAGCTTAATTGCATAAGTCTGGTATATAATGCTTGCGAAAAATATAGAGATCCAAAAACTATGGGAATGAACAAATGTAGATTTTAACCAAAGAATGACTCAGGTCAGGTATGGAATATAAATCAGGCTCGAATTCTAAAACCGACTAAAAAATTTGCGTCCAACATCTATATTTGCCTCATTTGCAATTCTTTTGGCAGCACTACTAGTAGTAAGTCAAAATATAATAGTTCAAATACACTACACTTAACTGATCCTGGGCTATGTTTCTTTAGTGCTTGTGATCTTGAAACTAAATTGGTCCAGATTGTTGTAAACCTTGATTTAAATAACTGGAGTTAAATCATTGGCCCCTAAACCGACGGAACTTGAGACCATACAGTTAGCCCTTTGCTGTCACTGTCACTATCCGACCCACACCCTTGATTTATAAAGTAGGCACTTAAATTGAGGATGACAGGAGGACAACAAATCAAACTAACCGTACTTTTAGGGCGATGCTGAATTTAGGCATTGTATTAGGGCTCCCCATTGATAGATCGTAGCCGTACATCCATCTAACTGTAATCTGGTAGCCCCTCTCAATGAATTCATATGAAAAAGCTTTGAAGTACGTACTTCATTCATGGAGGAAATTAGATTGCATTTAGGCCAGAGCTAGTGTGAGGCCTGAATCCAAAGGACTACGCACGCCATGCATGGGGTTCTGGTACCCAGACAGATTTACATTAAACTTGGCACACTTGCAGATCTTGACCTTCTGAACAATGTTTATGACCCTTATAGCCGTGAGTCCTTTCTTGACCCCCTACGGGTCACTCATATGTCACATGGGAATAAATGGTAGGCTTATTGATTTGGCTGAAACTTGGTATACTTATAGATCTTGACCTCCTGAACAATGTTTCAATGACCCTCAAAGCCGTTGGTCCTTCCTTGACCTTTCACCATTTACCGATCAAACATCCGATTTACCCGGTGACCACTTAGGAGCCTGTAGAGGGCCCGGGAGATGTTCTACAGCTTCGGGTCCATTTAAACATTGTACAGGAGGTCAAGATCTACAAGTGTGCCAAGTTTTAGGGAAATACAACTGCGGGCCAAAACGCTAAAGTTTCAGTGCTGCATCCTTTAGATTTATGCAACTCGTAGACAGTACTCCCATTCCACGTAATTACCAATTGGAACACAGGATGAGCCTGCTGAGGGAACTCCTGATCTAAATACATTTTAATATCGGTAGCCCAGTATTGCAATTTTCTAATACCTACTTGCCAAAACTCTTCACAGCTTTTAATTAGCATGAAACAGCAAAATGTGCAGTGTTTGGTCTGCTGGGGTATAAGGACCAGGAAGCAGAAAATGGACGCATATTCCTACGCACTGATAAATATGGCCAGCAGCAGAGGACTGAGACAGTTTCCGTAGCAGGTTATTTTAGCACACAGATAAGAAATACCAACAAATAAAATTAAGGGTACTACTACCTAAGACCTAAGCCCAGGAATTTGCATAGAAGTGGCGTCATCGGTCTCCACTAGCCTTGGCAAAGAAAAAAGGAAGAACAATGGGCCTCTCCATTATGTTGCATTAAGGTAAGCAAGTAAAAACGCCTCTCCAGCCTAACCAACAGGTATTATGAGTAACTTTGCCCATTTTAGGACTGGACGGATTCGTGAATCAATCCTATTAGCTCAAAGAGCCTCATGAAGTCTAAACAAACTGAACGAAAACACAATATTTCATATTAATCAGATTCGCTTGTTCTAAGTTTCGCAAAAAACGTAGATTCTTATCGAATTCCTAGTTCTGCGAATTGTCTAAAAAGTCCAAACAAAATTTCGCCGGATTAATTTACATTTCAAGTTCTACAGCACACGCAATGCCAATTTAAGTTTCCATACTTGAGGTATCAATCCCTGGCATGTCTTCAAAATCCGCATCTATTGTCACCAACCAGACAGGCCAGAAAAAAATTGGGATCTTCCTATGGACTCCATAATTTAAAATAGAAACGTAACTGTCACTCCATTTCAATCATAATAAATTGCTCAGGGCCTTCCCTAGTCATCACAGTACTAAGTAACAAGGCTCGTTTCAGTTTCTATTTTGAAGGTATGATTAAGAGGCCTGTCATAAGGATTACATGTGACACTCACACGCTGACCATTAAGATAAAGTACCAGGCGCCAAAACCTGTCTCCACTATCGTCATGTCAATTTATCAACGGAGCTGGACCCTGGACCATGGCCTGGCCAAGTCCAGCCTTGACCGCCCTAATAATAAAAATTGTGACATTTTCACCATGCTAAGTCCTTAAAATTAGAAATCAGCAGAAAGCTTAGCACGCAATATACGGACTTGTATTAAATTCCAGGCACGAAGATCCAGGCTCAAGCTGCAGAAAATTACCATAATTTGCTAGACAGATGTCCACCAAGTTTGCTACCAACAATGAAGGTTATGCATTGAAAGCAAAGATCAAGCTACTCCCAAACAATATATGTAGACTCAAGCCCAAAGCAAAATATACAAATGAGCAAATACAAGTGTCGGACACATATATTTTAGTCAGTTTATTGCCGGATTCATACCGGACCTGAGTCACATTGTTAGGTTAAAAGCTAGACTTGCTTAATTCTAAGCAAGCCCTAAACGCTATAGAGAAAAAGGGGCAAGTTGATACGCGACTTTCACTAATTCTATAGCAAAGCCCCATGCCCGCTCAGGTAATTCCATGTACTACCAAGTACGACAAGGTTCCAACTTAAATGTACACCGCTATACCCTTTCTTCGGGCGGAGCCTATTTCAATTACTACATATATTATAAATTAAATTAAATTGTCACAAGTTTGGATCAAAATACGTACTCGACTTATTGTCCTCACTCATATGTATGCTGCAGCAGAAAACCTTGTCCTCTGAACCAAAGCAAAGGTGTAATTTTCACTTTCAGCCAACCTCACGAAAACCTCATAAACGCTCCTAGCAGTGGGTGGGTTGGGAATTAAAATAGACAAATTGCTCTTTGGCGTCTCTCCTTCCATGTTATTCTCCGCAAAAATAGGAAATTGATAATTGATGAGGAAGAGCCCAAACGGCAGGCCCCCGTATTAAACTCCCGACCTCCAATTAATGGCTACAATTATGGTATATTGTAAATTGTAATATTATGTCACGGTCACTGGCTGGGTTGACCATCACATCTGTAAATATTCTAAGAATTACGACCCATTCAATTCACACCCTCCTACGCCTATGCTATGGTTTGGGCCGGGCCGCAACAACGTTGAAGGCAAGGGCGACACCGAGACATCATGCAATAACGCCATTTTGTCTTCCCAGTCGTAAAAACACAATTTGTTCTCATGAACTCCCTCCCTGGTGTACACCTTCCAAGCCCAATTACAGAGCCCAGGTTCAATTTAGCACAGTTCCACATGAGGACCCGTTGCCGGTACCGTGAAATGCTCAAAAAAGGGCCGGCCTACGTTTTCCTATTATCTTTGAAAACGCATTAAGACGCTGTAGTAAACTACAAGGGAAAATTGCCATCGAATATCCGTCACAGCGGTTTTTGGTTTATCGAACCAATAATGATCATAATTTCAGAGCGTATAATTCGAATCAATACGAATTCAGGAAGACATGGAGCATGAACACGGGCTTATTAACTATTTATTACCTGTACGCGGTACCTGTATTCAGGAGCTCATTTTCTACTAGGAATCTGAATACGCCTGACTCATCCTCATCAATAGGTATAACGAGAACTTGGGAACAAAAGCCTGACCCTATTGTAAATTAGAATAGCCTCAAAGAAGGGAATAGAAATACAATACAGTATTACAATAGGATGCCCCTCAATTGAGGATATGATAAATACACGTAAAGTAGAGTACTTATCCCTGTGACTCACCGCAATTTTTTTAACCCATAGTAATATTTTGCAAAAAACATTAGTGCTGCTCCAAAAATACAGCATATGACCCAAAAGTATGCAAATAACCTATAGATGTTGGAGATTCAATTCTTACTCGGTTTATATTTATACCGGATTCATACCCGACCTTTGCTGAGTCCCATTCTTTGGCTAACACCTAAATTCGTTAATTTCCATTACTTTATTTTGGTTTGAACGGTTCAAGTCGCCGAAAACGACCTGTTGTAAATACCGGTGAAAATAGTCAGAGAATCTGCCCCTTTTTGGCACATAATGCCGTTTTTTGCAAAATTTACCACAAGTCACGACCTGGCCGTCCTTACCAAATTAGTAGGAACCTATATAAGTATAGGCCTGTCAGTTTAGGTCCTAACAAAGAAAGTAGAAACATGTTATCACGGTCTCATCACTTGGGGAAAACGGAACACCTGATTGAAAGCGGAAAGGTGAAAAGGCCGTCCAAGTCCATAGCCACCGTAATCAGAATCCCCAACGACACCTGACACTAGGCGAGCCTCATTAATCGTCATTAACATATGCACAGGCGGAGGGAGGGAAAAAAGTAGAAAATAATTCATCCCGTAATGGGGGCAAGTGTGCAGAAGAATCCTACAGAGCATAAATTAGCAAAGGAAATAGGGACACATACACATTATTTTAATGAAGCCGAACAAGTTGAATATAGCCAACATTTCGGAGAATGCAGACAAGAACAAGAGATTGTACAACAGCTAGGTGCATTGTGTCTACTGTAAATATTCTAATCAGTTTTCATCGCACACTAATTTACACTATGTCTTGAGTGCAGGCTGACAATACATGTATGTAACATTGAAGCCAGTTTTCCTGTACAAGCATATGAGCCCACTCAAAGATTTAATTAACCTCATTTTCACTCAGGCTTGGGCTGGACAGGAGTTTTAGCAAGGAACTACAGAGCTAACAGTATCGGCAGAGCGGAGCCTGTACTACAGACTAGTTTTGGCGACAAGCAAAAAATACAGAATATTTTTGACAACAAACAAAAAGTTACAGGATACTTTTTGTTTTTTGTCAACAAACAAAATACCATTACAGCACACAAAAGATTACAGAAGATTTTTGGCAACAACCAATAAAATACTTCATATTTCTGGCACTCAAGAAAAAGTAACCGAATACTTTTGGTAGCAAACAAAGTAATGCTGACAATTTTTGTCAACAACCAATCAAGTACTTATCGAATATTTTTGATAACAAAAAAAAATACCCGCTATTTTTGACAGGAATCAAAAACTTAAGTACAGACTATATTTGGGAAAAACCAAAACAATTCCGAATGTCAACAATCAGAAAATTACAGAATATTTTTGGCAGCTAACTACAGAGCGCGCACTACCGAAAATTTTTGGCAACAAGCTACAGGGGGCATAATCTACAGCTAATTTCTGGCAACAAAACCACAACCTACACTACAGATGATTCCTGGCAACAAAAAAAACAACTACGGAGCCTATACAATCATTTTTGACAACAAAGTCCAGTCTAGACTATTATTTTTAGAAGCAAACAACAAACTAAATACCATATACTTACTTACTGTAATTTTGGCAACACAATAGTTTACACTACAATTTTTGGCAACACAACAATCTACGGAGCCTACTCTACGGCAATATTGTTTTTGCAACAAATACACAAACTACAGAGTACACTATATAATTAAAATACTACCAGAATTACTCGCCCAACACTACACACGATATTCGTATATTTTTGGTAACAAACTACTGTCGAAACTACAGAAAATGTTTGACAACACACTACTGTCGAAACTACAGACAATTTTTGGCAACATAGTACGCAACCCATACTGCTACACTTAACCTTAACTCTCTGTTTCCTGGAACAAGGAGTCCCCCCTATAATTATCAAAATAGATACTAGCTAGGACTGACATAACAATAGAATAAGATCCCTTCCCCTTGCGTGCGTAGACACGCATCAGACTTCAGACGACGTAATAGTGATAGGAATAAACTCAGGTAAAAAATATCATTTCATTTTCAATTTCAACAAACCTTGAAGGATAAAAGGAGAGAAAAAAAAAGCCAGAATCATTGTTTGGAAAATTCGAGGACTCGCGCAGTCCTGCCTGGCCTGAGACGACAGGTGGATTGTATATTCCATTATAAATTTTAAATTAAGCACTCCCCACGTCTTTCCATTAGTAGGCAAAAAGTACGGGAAAGAGTCTTCTCATATTCACAAAAAATCAGAAATACTTGTTTTCACTTTTTACCATTACAAATACGTAAATATATTGTACAGTTCGATTATTAATGGTTATTGAGTTGAGACTGACTGGTTATGGTTACTGGTTTAGGTCTAAACTTTGCTGCTGGTATTCATAATGAAAACCACTTTTGACAAATTCATTAGGCTCGTAGTTTAAGTTTACTAAGTAGTCGTACCTATTATTGTTACGTATACGCTTCAAATCCTCGAAATAATTGCCAAAGAGTAAAGTTAGCCAGCAGGGTACATTTAAATCCCAAGTAATATAATGCTAAACCCTCTGAGCCTGATAATACCTTCTGCTTAATTTAAAATCGTAGGCGGTGCCAAACGGTGGATGATTCAGCCAGCCTCCCATACAAGTCCACCTCAAGGAACCATAAAGGGGAAGAGGCGTACGTGGGCTGAGTGCAAATCCTTTTTGCAAAGTCCCCACAGGCCTCAGGTGCGATACTGGTGTAGATGTATGCACAAATAATTATAATTCCTTATTCCTCGTTCAAAGTAAAACATAACGAGTCCCAAAATCCTATTCATTCATACCTGGCTCTACAAAGTCTGGCCATTCTCCTCCGGTCCAAATCCAAATAGGCCTGACGTTGATTAATCATTAATTTTGCACATGTTCAAGAAATGTCTCATTCAGTTCCTATAAATCCTGTCTGCCTACGACTGCGACCTGACTGCTTTTGGCCTAATATGACTCTAATTTAGAGGGAATTTCCTATACAGTTAGGAAGCTCAGGGAGGACCCTGGCCAATTTGATTGCAAAATATCAAGTTTCCCAATCACCCACACGGGGCCATTTAGCATTTACCATATAAACCTAAACCTGACCTATGCCGATCACTTATTAAGTGCACCACATGTATGCGAACGTCCTGTCCCTCCGTCTGTCCGTCCGTACTGTGCATTACTCTTGGGCGGTTTGGAATTAATAAATTATAATCTTTTACTAATCGTCGGCTAAGTTCATGACCATGGTACCATCAGTAGATGAGTAACCCACATGACCTCTAACGAAGGTCACATAAGGGGTCAACCACAAATTTGAACCAAAATGGATCCAGTAAGGTGTCCATCGAAAGGTAAGGGCACAGTGTATTAGAATTAGAGGCTACCTTGGTTCTGACCTAAGGTCTTCGTAGTCGCCACTGGAAGTCAACAAAGGTCCAGGTCCAATAATGTCTTTTTAAAAAGCTAATATCACACAGAATACGATAGTAACTTTGGTTTTGACGGATGACCTCCCTAACTAGAGGTCAGTGAAGATAGGACTTGAGTAACATGTCTGTGGAGAGCTTGAGTCACACATAATATGGTAGTAACGTTGGTTCTGACCTATGACCTCTGTTAGGATCGCTAAGGGTCAATAAAGGTCAAAGTTAAAGGGTTCATCCAGCGTTTAAGTCACATAGATTATAACGTGTGGTACTCGCTCATTAGTTTAAGATTACGTGAAACTTGTTTATGCCATCTTAAGATTGTTTATTTGCAACTAAATTCCCCAGAAACGCCTATACGTAAAGTGAAACCCGGATCGAGACCAAACTAGGCGGTACTCAAGTTTATGACCCCTCTGAAGTACACAGTACATTACATGGACCCACCTATTCAAACACTATGTACTAGTATCTACCTATCGTGTACAATATAATTACTACCTTCAACCATATCTTTACACCTTACAAAGGAAAACCATTAGGAAACTGTATAACGTATCAATAGCAATAGGCAATGTCAAATACATTAGGGCATTATTGAAGATGTATACGTGGAGGCACGCTAACACTATTCCTTCTATACTACAAACTACAACATAAGGCCAACAAATATATTTGAAATTAAATCCTTAAGAGGTTCCAGGTCCAGGTTCAGGTTGTTCGCCATTTCTGACTAAAAATCTGGTTGAGCTAAGTAATTGCAAAAGGCAAAAGGTATTTAGGACCTGCCCACGCAAAAAGGCTTGGCGATGAGTAAAGGCTCTAAGTACATTGTCGTCAGGTAACTGGCGGAGCGGGGTGAAGGTTAAATCCAGCTTTTCACTGTACATACCTATAAGTAAGTAAGTACCTAGGCCAAAACATTTGATACTTACTACAAAAATATATAAATTTTAGCCACACAAAATTATAATAACAAATCTAGTTTTTAACCAAACAATATTACTCCTGGTCGGGTATGGAATATGAGTCCGGCATAAACCGACTATAATACTTGTGTCCGGCATATATAGTTGCTAATTTCGATATTTAGGTTCGGTTAAAGGCTAAAGTCAATATTTTTGAGGAACCTATTCTTTTTCCCTGAGCGTTAAATATTGTTACTACCTGGAAACATAAATAAATGCATTCACCGACTCACCTCTTTCTCGGGCAAACTCATAATTTCTGCGAAAATTATTCGCACATTAATATTAATATCGACATTTCTTCACAGGACAAGTTGTGAGTTCACTTCCGCCAAAACACAAAGGCACTACATACTAGAAACCTGCTGAATTATATACTAGCACGCGTGTGAATCCTGAATCTGAATCACATTTAATTTACGTATTGACATTTTGGCATTCCGTTACCGTTGCCCAATTAATTTTAGAATTTTGCACGCGAAATCCCTAATCCCCTGTAGCCTAGTAATTCACGTCAATCTGTAAGGTCCTACATCCCACATTAATCCACATACTACAGAACGTCTCCTGTCACGGAACCATCTTCCTTCCTGGCCATAATTGAGAGGAGCCTACTTGTCTAAATTGGGTCAGACTTGACACGCAGCTACAACTTGGGTCTGTAGTTTAATTAATTATGTTTCGCCCAATACGGGAACCGTATACAGAAATTACAAGGAATGTCAATCATTAGGACTCCTTTGGACCTTCTGCTCTGTGGCAAGATGATTAATAGTGCTGGCGTTCCCCGGGTTGATCATAAAGCATACAATAGCGCAGGGTGGGTCCATCATCCAGTATACCCAATCTACTTTATTACCCACATTGTTCTAAAAATGACTTCCTCAATGGCCACTGACTGTATTTGTAATTATAGAGCTTTGGAACTCATTCCTCTGCCCTGTGTATTGGCATTGAGCATTTATTAGCAGCTAAACAAAATGCAATACAGGATTGCACTGGTGACGTGCTGAGGATTCATTCATCAAGAATCAAAATTAGGTAGTAGGTGTGTTGGGGCCTATTAAAATGCAAATACACTAACTATAGTCTTTAGCTTTAGAGTGACGCTGATGCGGTAGAAGCAGAAGGTTGCCTTCCGAGTTCCGAGTAGACACAGACATAAACACGTCATTTAAAAAACAATGGGCTTCCTTCCTGACTAGTACCACAAAACAATTGTTGTAATTTTACAATAAGCTGGCTTGTATTTTATGCTACCCAAAAAATATACTTACATGTATTTGAGCCCAAAAAAGTACACAAATGACTTGTGTACTTGTGTGTGAAAGGAATTTGTGTCCGGCATCAACATCTGCTTATGTGCAATTTTTGTTTTAGCCTTACGTCGATATTTTTGGGGAGCACTAATATTAAGTCGATACAAGCTCTGTTTACTTGTCCAGGATTTACGTACGTTACGTAATATTACTCACCTGAAACTCAGCTCGTCAGCTTCTACAGCGTACTCTGTAACGTGCTCAGGAATTAATTGTCTGATTCCAAACTATATTTAACAACACAAGTAATGGAATCCCCTTACTCATACAGTACAGCGTATAGCCCGCGTATGAACAATGGCCGGACTATGCGGCACAAGCATGCAGCTTGAATGTAATCCAATCGAATACTAATCCAAACGCCGAGTCAAGCCAACCTGTTCTCAGTAAGCACAACATACAACCTGTGACTGTGACACTCCACCATGCACTATGTAGTTAATGAAGGAGGGAATCTTCGTCATTAATCGCAATTCCTAATCGTAGAACCGGCCGTGGCGTCATAAGGAAATTAGCCTGAAATATCTGATATGCAGTAGTATGTAGGACAAAATGCTTTCTGATACTGTCCACCCACGATTACTTGTACTTACTCTCCGTAATAATTCATCATTTATCATGAGTCAGCATCAAACAATATACTTACCTAAATGGAAACCCAAAAACCAAACCATCTGGAATCTGCATGCAACGTGTAAAATATATCCTCGTCATAAATCCCAAAAAAGATTGACATGTTTGTACCAAATTGCAAAAAGTGTCCGGGACAAGGACAGAAATAACCATGCACGAACTAATGCACTTTGATTGACATTCCCCTATAAAAGGACTCGGTACAACAATAAAAATAAAAGGAGATAAGATACAGGAATTATTGCACTAAATAACAGGGATTCTGCATTTGCGGAATAGCCATAAACCTGCTGAACCAAAACCATGAACCAGTTGACCCTGCCAGCCCCCGCCAACCTACCTATCTAAGGTCTTTGTTACAGCTTTTAATTCGAATCTGTCGGTCCGGATTGCTCAGTCTCTTGAGAGATGAAGTTGTTTTGAAGGAAGAGATAATCCGTCATCTGTCAGTTTGGATTATTAGGTGCTATTAGCTATTAGGTCTCATGGGAAGATGCTTATGCTACAGGCTACGTAAATAAATACAGGACTTATAAACCAGCTGAAATAGCTTAAGATGTAAAGTTGAAGCTTAAGGATAATTAAAGTTTAATTTGGGCACTTGGACTAGCAAAAAGGTTCCAACTTAATATAAGTGCTGTCCCAAAAAATATAGAATGTAGCCTAAATGCATAAGATATACAAATACATACATATGTAAATGTCGGACATAAATTTTTAGTCGGTTTATATGGGATTCATATTCCACGGGCGCTACTTTTTGTCCGCACGAAGTTATAATGCAGTTATGTTAGCACAATGCCGAGTCGTTCCAATATTCCCATAGCCATAGGAGGTGTGAGCAAAAACTGTGCACTTTGGAACAAGACACATAGGTGGGTAGGTACGATAAGATAATGAAAATGATAGCTAAAACAATAGTCAATATGCAATATCAATAACGGATGAAAGTAATAACGGAGTCATCTCAGTCAAATAATCACCACTTATACATAGGCTAGGTAATTATTTGAATTTACTGTGCAATGAAAACGGGTTTACGTGCACCGTGTACGCCATGTCACGCATTAGTCCTAGTCTTACTAATCATATTATAGAGATGAACTGAATGCTCACCTACTAATACAGAATAGCCTTCTAGTACTCTATTTCCTAATCTTTATGCCCAATAATCTATAGCTGCATGAGAAACGGAAACCAGGACCAGCCCGGCCAAAATTACAGTCACTAACCTGGAACCCATAAAAAAAAACTAATGCCGAAACGGGAAAGCGACCAAACTATTAACATTAACTACAGTAGGAGAGAGTTACGGGCTTATGGAGAAAGTTAGAAGTCGTTACCGGTACCGGTAGGCCGAGACAATTCCAAGCACGGAAGGACAAAAGACAATAGTGCCGGCTGCTTAGGATCCGGAACCAATGAGTTCGTGTCAAGCAGAGCAGGACCGAGAAGGGTTCAACGATTTTCTCGGTCTAGCCTAGAAAGTCTGAAAGCTTTCTCGGAACCGTCCCTATAGTTCTTTCGGTCAATAATCTTAACGTTGAAAACCAATATACTCAGACCCAGGAAGTAAGTCGGAGTTTGATGACCCAGCAGCTGGGAGCGTCACATTTGTTAGTAAATGCCACATTTAGTCTGTAGGGATAACCATAGGTACTACATAATACATACTTATCTAGGTATTTTAAAAGACGTAGAAAATATTGGGAAGTCGGCAGCCCCAGCTACAACTAAAACAGTTACGGACAAAGATATTATATTATTGCTGTGAGAAATAGGCTTGGAGTAAGTATCTTCCAGCATAGCATTACGAAAGTACAAATCATCAAGGTTAATATTATATTCATACCATCCTACATCCTACTGGATTTCACATTTCACAACGCCTATCTGCGAGACCTACTTATGTTATAAATTACCAAATTCACAAATGCATGCCATGTCACATGTAGGTATTACAACAAGGGACATTTAGGCTACGCAGCACATTTTTGTGTGTTGTAAAGCCCAAATCACTATTAAATGAAGAATTGAGGGCAAAGGCTACGTATAATGGAATACTACATCCTACACACTACACACTACTACCAGAACCATAGTCCATAGTAATAGTTAACAGTAGTTTGCCTAAATGAAATACAGATAGTACCTATAAACACTAAATGACAGATATGCTGGATGAATGAAATGCGTTTGCCGACTGCATTCTGTGGTTTTTGGCATTGATATAGTGCAACTGCATGAAATGCGGATTGTGTATAATGTATTAAATTCAAAATTGGTCAGTTTTGAGTTTAGGAAGTGAATTCAACCAATATTGCACCTTCCAAAAACTTTGAACTTGCAAATACTAAATATGTAGGTACTTACATACTGAGGATTCGGATTTCAAAATCGGGCTTCAGGCTCTATAATTAAGCACATAAATTAGGTTATAAGAAATTAGGGCTTACCTTGGCTTGGCGAATTTGGCAAGGTCCAGGAACTGGCTCTTCTTGGTTTAAATTCAGTTCCGTTCAGAACTCTCAGAGACAGGCCCGAGTACTTTGAATACAAACTAATGAAATTCAAAGGTTATTATTTAATTGTCAAGTGCGGGGATTTCGCTTTGGACACAAAGGTAAAATGAAGACAAGCGAGCCCAATAATGTTTACCCCTGCTCCCCGTGCCTTCCTTCACTAAAATGAGTTACAGGGATTTTTTCCCAGCACAGCAGCAGGTGCACGGCAAACGTCAAGTCCAAAGGGATTCTCCCTCTATGTGTGTGGTCGTGGTCTCGTTCTCGTTCCCATTCTCTTTGTTTATAAAACAGAGTCCCTCACCCCACAACCCACAACCAAATAGATGGAACTAAAATAAAGGTCGTAAATTCCCCAGATTAAACCCAAGTCCTTAACCTTACTTACGGGACAGGCTCATCCTGCAATGTACCTCAATAGAACTCTACAGAGTCTATCCCGCTTGCCATATTTCAGCTTCATGTCTACGCGTACGCTGCTCTATTCTCTATTGAAATAAATAAATATGGTAAGATCTAGTCGGATGTTTACATTACAATCATATTTGAATTTGAAATGCACGTGGCGCGAGTTTTGAATACAGTCACTTGATAGGCACAGGCTACAAGCACTTCTTTTGTTTTTCTAATTTCGAAATTGAAGTTTAGTTCGGTAAAAGCATAACTTTTTGTTTTGGTGAACACATTTTATTTTTAGAAATAGACTGAATGCAGTGAAGCATGAGTAAGCCCGACGCTCGAGCAGTGCTAGTACTCTATAAGAAACTGATGAGGTACGCAAATAGCCTCAAGTTTACTGACAAGGATTTCTACGTAAGAAGAGTTCGGGAGGAATTTGTGAGGAATCGACGACTGGCTCAGGCGGAGGAAATTAATCATCAGTATCAGGTAATTTATTCAACAATTAACACAATTGATTAATTATTAGCTGTTATTATTATTAGTAATTATTATTAACAATTCCAATTACTAGTTGTACCTGCTCTTAGTCATTATTTTTTGTGAATTTTACCTTTGACCTGAGGGCGAGGAATGATTGACAAGAGCTTTGTGTTAATTTTTGGTTATTATTTTAACATTGCAGAAAGGATTACAATTTCTCACACAGCGAAGGCTTGTATGACCTGGAAACTCATCTGTTTACGTCTAAGCAGTCACAGTAGACTTGGACAGCATTAACTTCAAGGAAGACCAACCATTAAATACAAAGACCGCAAACCGGACTAACAGAAGAAAAGTTATGAATAGAGTTACACAACTCTGCAGACCACGATTATGGCTGTCCTTCCCTGATTGTATGTCTCCAGCTAATCCGCATCTATTTAGAAACAAGTCAACGAAAAGTCTGCTCGACTACTCAAAAGTCCCAGTTTTGAATGAGGAGGAAATAATAGAGAACTTCATTAAAGGGGGTGGTCCGGGTGGGTCCAATTTAAATAAAACAGTCAGCTGCGTGAGCCTGAAGCACAAACCGACAGGTAACCTATCTACGTAAAACGATGAAATGTAACACTATTTATCACAATTCGTGTTTAAATAAATGTGCTTACCTATATAAAACAATTGCATAACTGACTGATGTATTTCATTCACCAATGCTTTATTGCTTGACCAGGAATTATAGTGAAATGCCAGCATTCAAGACTCCTCCATCAAAACAGAGAACTAGCAAGGCAGTCGATGGTGCAAAAGTTGGATGATCATTTCAACGGCGAAATGAGCGTGAAGGCCCAAATATTACGTCTGGAGCAGAAGGGCTCAACTGAGAATTCTAGGCGGCGACGGAATCTGTCTGAGCTTAAGCGGAAATACAAGGAACATGTTGAAGGCGGTTCTAGTAGTAGCGGCTCTCCATCCGAGACTTAATATCTATTTCATTTGTGCTAGCTATACTATTGCTAACGTCTTGTTTACTACTACGTCTATATTTAGTACATAGTACCTTGGAGTAAAGTTACATGATTCTAAGCTGTAGGAATGGATGGATAATTGACTTTATTTTGTATTATACGTTAAATACATTAATTGAAAGCAGGTATTAATTCCTTTTACCGAAACAGCAAGTTAGCTGGTACAGAAGCCGTAAGGGAATTTTGTTGTGAAGAGAGACAATTGTATCAACTCAGGCGTGCACAATTTCATGCCGGAAATAATATATTTTTCTAAATAGTTAATTTTACCACGGACGATTAAACTAGGTATGTACTGGTATGTACTAGTTCCTCCGCTGGTATAATCAGTATAACCTCAGACGCTAGCCTAACACAATTTAATGTGACTTAATATTGGTTCCCTCAAAATTAATATTATAGCTTTAAAAAAAAACAGTATGCAAATGAGAATGAGCCAATTTAGATATGTTTGACCTGTTTGACCAAGGTTTGACCCATATTATTCTTTGGGCGGAAATATATACATACTTGAGTAGTAGCATTTAAATGCATGTGATGTTATACCTTACCCCAACCCTGAAATAGCCACGAGTTGTGGGCTCTTTTGTGACAAAACCGACCGTTGTTACCCGGAAACTTCGAGGCAAAACCTAACCCTAACCTTACCAAAGTACTCCGCCACTTATTTGTAAACTGATGATACTATATCAGGCTGGGTTAGCTTAGCTTAATTTCAGGTTAGATTTGATTATTGTACATAGCTTACGTTAGGTTAACGGGGTTTCAGGTATATAATACAAGCCCATTTAATTTACAAACGTCTCAGCGTCCATCTCCTGAGCGCTGCTCGGATAACGCTTAAGTATGCCATGAAGCCTCAAGATGGCGTTCGGCCATTTCATTATTGGTGATTTATATTGATGATGTCATAATTCCTTGTGACTGACGACGACGACTGACGTCGTCGTCGTGATGAGCGACAAGGCTACTACGGCTGCTACTGCAGAACTGCACACAAACAGATAGAACCTTCTACGCACGAACAACGCGATCTGAAGGCTGTGCTATTATGCCTGTACGATGTAATACTCCATCTGGGCTGAGCTGAGCTCGTTCTTTCTTGGTTCTTCTAGGCTCTCGCCTACTCACTCCACACTCACTCGCCCTCCCTGCTGATTATATTTTCTCTTCTCTTATTATTCAGAAATCGGGCGGAGGATTTAGCTATAATTTTTAATCATAATTAGCAGACCTAGTTCCGGGTGGTAGGGAAGGGCCGAGGCGTGAGCAGTAAGGCAGAAGGGGAGAACATAACGGCATTGTCCACAAGACTGACTCTACCATCTACCATCAACCATACCATAAACATAAAACCAAAGCAAACGAAACGGAACCAAGAGAAGGAAAAGCCTGTTAGGTTGACCTACTAACTGAATTCACATTTAGAGAGTACAGGTGAGTAGGAGCCTTTCCTTCCGTCTGTTATTTAGGTTCAGATTACGTTGTAAGTTTGATAATAATTGGTAATTCGTGCTCTTATAATATGTGATAGAGAGTTCCTGGCCTGACTTTTATCTTATTGGTTACGTGGGCTACCTACGGTCACAGTTGCCAGTTAGCAGTCCAGTCTCAGCCGTGTGACTCAAAATTAACAATAATTATTACGCTACAATGTACAAGGTTCACATTCTGAGTGTCTAGTCTATTTATGTTGATATTTTCCATTTCTGTTGATAGTCAATAGTTCCCATTCCCATCACCCACCCATTGGTTGAATTTTAGCTTCAGGCTCGAACTTAAATATTAGCCTAGCAATTTATTTGAAAAAGGTGCACTGTGAATGGCGAAGGTCAAGCGCTGGACGCTGTACATTATAATATCAATAACCTTGTGCAAGATAACAGCCATCAGCTCGTCAGCGAACAACTATTCGGCTATCCGGTTCAGGCTGAATGGTAATGTAGTTACAGTTAATCAGTCGCGTTGCGCTTTGCAGTTCGCGCTATAACAGGTAGTACAAGATTTGCTCGTGACGCGCGCGCGTGTAGACATTATACAGGACATAGGAAGGGCTTGTACGTGTGCAGGTTGTAGGTAATTTGTTGTGTAATGGTGTTAACGGTTCTGGCTGGTGTCTGGTGATGCGCACGGGTGTACTATGCATATTTATTTACCTAATCGCGGGGCGCTAAAAGCATAGTACAGCCAATGGCATAACAAGGGCTAATTCTAGCATTTAATACATAATGTACAGTAAGTTCATAACGCAGACGTAGACACGACATTTATAAGAGTCGCAATTTCGTAGTCACGGTCACGAGTTACGCAGTGCGTGTATGCCAGATTGCCAGAGCTAGTGGTAGTGTGAAGTGTGAAGTTTGACTGGAGTCAAATAAAAGCCGGTGTGGGAACGAATTAAGAACTCATACAAACGACGACGTGATCTTGAACATTGTTTCCTGCTCATACGTAGTATGTAGCTCTGTTATTGGGGGTTTTCTGTCATATTTTATAAGTAGTGTCGTAATTTTCTGTTTTGTATGCCAGTTACTACCTACCAATTTCAAGAAATTAAGGCCATTCTGTAGGTTAATTATTTACATGTTGCCTAACTAAGTGTTGGGAATGGCTAGCTAAATTCTACCTTTTGTCATTTACAGGAAACCCTAGCCTGGAGGGAAACATCTGAATTTGCTCAATCCACCAACGTGGCACTGTATTGTATTCCAAATCGGGATATTTCGGCGTATACGATAATCCGTAAGTATTATATTACGAGTAGATACTTATGTATTTTTCAATATCGGCAGATTAAGATTACTACAGAAACAGAAACTACGACTCGCATTCCACATTTCACGCTTTCCTATTTATTTATGGAAAGAGCTCTCAAATACCACTAGTTTTTGATTAACCAGCGTTTTTGTTCAGGTTCTGTGAATTAATCCGTGTTTGTTTTCTATTCCGATTCTGTGAATCATTCAGTTTTCATCTGCCGGAGGTCGTAAGTCTTAGTCCGAATCCTACAACATGTCAACCCCGGCTCGTCGCCGTTTAATGCGGGATTTCAAAAAGCTACAAGAGGACCCACCGGCCGGAGTGAGCGGAGCCCCAACTGACAATAACATTATGCTATGGAACGCTATCATTTTTGGTCCTCATGACACTCCGTTTGAAGATGGAACTTTCAAGCTATCCGTTGAGTTCACGGAAGAGTACCCCAACAAGCCACCAACCGTTCGTTTTGTCTCTAAACTGTTCCATCCCAATGTCTGTAAGTGCGTATTTCTACATAACGTTGCTCTTTTGATCGTAGAGTGCCCCGGAAGGTTATTTCCATATAAGGAAAGATCCTCCTCTGCTCCGTATTTCCTTTCCGGCTCTTTTCTCTTCTTTTCCTTTTCTCTCATCCTCCCACCCTATTTTTTTCTTCGTTCCATCTCTTTTCTATTCCCTCCTCCTTTTTTGCTCTTCTTTTCCGTTTATTTGCGTCCCTTTTCCCTCTTCCTTCTCCTTCCCTTTCCATTCTTCCATCTTTCCGCCTCCTCTCCTTTCTTTTCCTTTCTTCCATCTTTCCGCTTCCTCTCCTTCCTTTCTATCTCCCCTTCTCTCCACATATCTTCGTTCATTCGTTTTCCACCAAAAATTTGATCCTAACATGCTTATAAAGTTATGAAGGACATTTCATCCGTAATGCTATGTCTTCTGTATTTTCAGATGCTGATGGTGCCATTTGTCTGGATATTCTCCAGAACCGCTGGAGCCCAACCTACGACGTATCAGCCATCCTAACTTCAATCCAGTCATTACTTAGTGATCCGAATCCCAACTCCCCTGCAAACTCAATGGCGGCTCAGCTCTACAAGGAGAATCGACGGGAGTACGAAAAGCGTGTCAAGGCCTGCGTGGAGCAGTCTTGGCTGGATTAACCAACGCCCGAAACACACCAGCGCTCCGCTTCTCTAAAAAGGAACTAACAATATTGAGTCTTGTAACCAATAATATTATCCAGTTGTCCTTCAGCAACTCCTCTCTCCTGGATGTTTACTGTTCTGTACTAGTGCTGTGTTCTGTGTTTTGTTTTACATAGATAGGAAGCGTGGTCCCCTCGCACGGACCCTTAAGTCACCGTGTTGCGGTCGGATTCAGAAGTGATTTAGGAATGTAATCAATCCCCTCCCTCTTGTGTGCAGTAAATACATAGTACAGCGTACTACGTGTAATTATAATAATCGAAAGTTGGTGTATTGTCGGTGTTGGATAAATATCTCACCTCACTTCAGTGTTGCTTGACCCCTTATGATTTTTTTTTGTACTACCCTGCAACTGCAAAGCCTAATTGTAGTGAGTCTCGTGTCACTCATCACAAGAGGGACCTTAATCTAATTATGTGTAGTTGTATTATTAGGCCTCTAGCATACCACTACTAACTCAAGCCTGGGCGCTTGGGATCTCTCTGTAATTTGACGAAATTGTATTAAATTCAAAGATCACCTTAATTCCTCGTATTAGAACGCGCTACGTATACGAACTGGCGCCTAGCTGTATTTAACAAGTAGTCTAAGTAACTCTTCCATTTACGTAATTAAGTATGGAGCGAGTAAAATGTGAATTTAATTCAAATTCAGCTTGTCTATGTTGTATTTTTTCAACAAGGCTCTTTGTACATGGCGAAGGCCGTGTGTCGTGACCAATTGCGTGCTGAAAGAGAAATATTTAGGATTCTGTGCAGGGATTCCAGCATTTCGCCTGCTGGCCAACTTGAATCAGTATATCTAGGAAGCATTTTGAGCAATAGAGCTGCGATACCCGGACCGTGGAAGGACATGGCACATGACCGAGTTGACCAAAATTCTACGGTTATGGTTGTGGACAATTGCGGGCGGTGAAAGTGAACCAGGATGTATAAGTGTTGGATATATTTGGGAAGATACAACCATTTCGTTACTTTTCGGTACACAATCAAGCATAATTTCTAGTTTTATATGTGACACAGACCGTGGACGGACATATGACCTTTAACCCGAGTGTTATCCTTAGTCGCAAGGGCGTGTTGTTACAATTATTACAATTGCGAGGTGAAAGTGAACACTGAACACTATTGTTGTGCTAATGCTAATGATAAGTATCACTTGTGCATACGCTCAAATATGCATTACTGCTGCGATCTACTACGGTGATTGTGACGACACGTGACATGGACCAGGACACGCCCCTTTGACCTGGACCTGACCGCATCACTGCTATCGGTAATTAATGATGTCATGCACCTTGCTCTTCCCATTCATATCTTCCTGTAGGTAGGCAGGCATAATTAGCACGGGGGGAATTTCAATGTACATTGAGACGCGGCTTCCAGTATTCTAAAGCATAAGCTGGGTGGTACTCGTACATACAAAGAAATGCGGTAAGGTTTGATGGAGCCGAGTTGCATTTCAAGTGTGCATTTTGTACACAGGATTTTCGTATTATGTATGCATTATGGGTAATATGAGAAATGGCGGCGTCAATTACTAGCCCTAATTTAGTAAACATACATCTGTGGTCTTTGCTAATGGTAGAATGCGGTAAGTTTCTCTCCTCTCTCCGGCTCCTTTTCCCCATATTGGTACGTGTTTGATCGGGAAAGGCCTTAGTTTTTCTGACATACCGCAGCAGGGCAGAGGCTGTCCTGGGTGCATTCTGCACTACACTTACAGAGCCAGCGGAATGGATGGAGATACGAGACACGGCAGACGCAGACCAAAGAAAGAAGAAAATGTGAAGCAGGCAGAGCAGAGGACGGACGGCTAATGGGAATGAATAGGAGACTTTTTTTTGGAGTAGGTAGTATTCAAGTTCTACGGCGGAGAGTCTCTGCCTATCTTCCTCTCGCTGCTCGCTCGCTCGCTGTGACACAAAAGGAAAAGCAGAATAAAAATAAAAATGGACGGACAGATTCGAATCCTCGTCCTTTCCGGATCACTCAGCAGGCCCTCTCTTCAAGCCCAACTATATTAACGAAAATCCAGCCCAGTGAGAGTGACCTCCAATTAGTGTCCCAGCCCCTCATCCACGAGAACAAGAAAGTCCAGACCGACTCAAGGGCAAAGGGCACGGCGGGTCAAGCCCAAATCGGAACTAGTAGTCCGAATCTACCTCAATACGGAAGGCGCCAGGGATCCAGAACCTTGAAAGGAGGCTAAGGTCATTAGTTCATTCCTTGCAGTATTTGGGTGGCCTTGGCCTGCTATGCCTGTAACCTGTTGGGTCACGGATCAACAATTGACAATTTAAGATTATTTATGCATATGCACCTATGCCTATACCTATACCTTAGTACCTATGCCTAGCAATTATTGGGAATATGCCTATCAACTATGACTATGGATGATAAAATTGGCTCGTGGGTTCCTGTGATCCTGTGTCATGGTCACTGGTAATGTACTGACTCATGTCAAAGCGGTTGGATGGTAGCTACCAACTATCTATAAAAAGAGATCGCTTGAAATCTAAAGGACCCAAGATCTGGAGCCCAACTTGAACCTATGACCTGTAGACAGAAGCCTAGATTCGATTGTGATTTTGGGCGGCGAAGTCGCATGTCGCATGTTCAAGGCTAAGCAAGACACAAGAAGCAAGACAGGAACATACATGAACCATTTCCATGATGACAAATGTAACCATTACGCTTAAGGACTCGAATAGTTTAAATGTCGAACTCGACTGATTTGCAACTTCGCGCAGCTTGAGCTTGAAACACCTTTGAAATAAACATAACGAAATCGAACCAGTAATGTAATACCATCTGCATCCTGTGAATAAGCTTTCAAATAATAATACGACGTTTTAATTTGGTATATTTACTTACAGGCTTCAGACGCCTCTGGACTGGAATTACAAAAATGACTCTAGCCTGAACTAACTACCTGAAGTACTATATTACAAGGTGTTGGTTGTCGGAGTCAAGTTTTCACAGGCTACCGCTCAGTGTTCGTTCTACTGAAAAGGAGTGATAGTGCAGTTTTGTTTTGTATGACGATATCCTGGACACACGACCCTTTCAACAGCCTTGTCCAGTTTGCGATGTTGGGATGAATGAACTGCATTGGTCCAACGGTGAGGGTAAGGCCTAGGCTTAACTTGTGTCAGTGTTTTATGCATTAAAATGTATAATTGTAAAATAACATAACTAGAAGCGAGGTTCCGGTTTTAAGTAGAAGAGTAATACCGTATCGCAAGCAAACTCAAGCCTATATTATACAGAACAGATAGTTACTTAAATCTAAATTATATAAAATTTTAGCCAGTTGGAGAGCCCAGCATGTACTAGGTTCCTTATTATTATTATTTTCCTTCTGGTACCTACACCTACCTACTTGATACAGCATAGAGTAACTCATTAACTATTTATAACTTTACTGAATTATCTGGCTGCAGATAGTAGTGGCTAGAATCGATATTTGAAAGTTGAGACGTACAGTGTTCTTTCCCTTGTATAACATATGTGTTAAGACTTCAAGGATTAATAGCGAACAGGCTTAACTTAGGCTCGTTCCATTCGTATGAGGAGTATTTAGTCTTTCGGTTTCGGTTAGTACACTTACCTATTACCCAGGCTCAGGCTCTCCCTCTACATGAATACTTAATTATAGTGCCCTACATTCTATTTATGTAATTGGAAATTGGAACTCTGACGTTTCCACATTACAACGCTTTCTGCGCATTCATATTTGATTCCCGTCCTTCCTTCTGTTGAGCAATGTTGTTGTTGGGAATTGGCATTAAAAATAAAGTACTTTGAGCTTTCTCCAGAGAAATCAGTGTCGTCTATCCTCGTATTTTCTTCGGCCTACCCAATAGTAAATCGAGAGTATTTATCTCTGATGCGTAGAAATTCGGATCACATGGGTAGGGGTGTCGCTTATGTTTATGGATCCGGCCAGTCTTTGGGTCCGGGAACCCAATTCGGGACTTTAGGCCTGCTACTGGGAAAAATCTTGTTTCCTTCTTTTAGGGAATCGAAGTCGAAGGAATGGTGATAGGGCAGGACGGGAAGTGCCTAGATTATATACATGGCTGAGGCTGAGGTGGGGCTGAGTGTTAACAAAGTCAAGTGAAGGCATATTGGGATGACATGATAGGAAGAGAGCCAGGGCCAGGTTACAGGCAGGCAGGCGGCGGAAAAGGACCCCGTTGGGCCAGCAAGGAAGGAAGGAGAAAGGACAGCCTAAAAGAGTTTGAGCCTGCGTCACCCCAACAGAGAGGAAAATTCACGGGAAGGATCTCCTAACTTAGTTCCTAGGCCCACTTCAATGTATTACGAGTTTATAGAGAGCTGCGGGTCCGGTTCCGGGCGGAGCCGGAGTCGGATTTCGGCTCCCGGTTTTGTCGAGCCGGAAGCTGGAACCGGCTCCGCAGCCGAACTTTCTCCTTATATAATTCTAAAAGGCATGTTTTTGTAACAATGCTGATCCGGATCAGCCAAGGTGGAGCCGGACCCAAAAATGTAGGCGTCGGGTTTTATGGAGCTGAGGTCAGCTCCGACGACTGAAACCGGCTCCGGAGCCGAATTTCCTCACGAAATAATGCTCTTTTTTTGTAACAATAATATTCCGACTCCGCAAAGGTTGAGCCGGAGCTCTGATTCTAATACCTGTAGCCGGCTCCGGATTTCCATAACATCCATGCTTTTTGCAATACTAACAAACCGGCTCTGGAGCCAAATCCTTCGGCTCCAACTTTTACGGAGCTGGAGGCGGATCCGGATCTCTGCGGAGCTCTACGCGTTTAGGTGTCTTATACATTGGATTGGGCCGGAGCTCTCGGGGACGTGGCAGGAGCAGGAGAATCAAATGCATGTTTGAGGAAACATAATGCTTGAGGAAACCATATAACCAATACAAAGAATCCGAGCCACCGGCCGAGGAAGGATCCTTGGCCCGTCCTCTGGGCCCATACTATTGATTTTCTTAATTTTAAGGCAGCCGAATGTAATTCCTAACTGAGCCACGTGCAAAAAGGTGATGTATGATCTGTAAACGGATAAACTTTCCAGCTCTGGAATCTCCAAGTTCTGTGTCATTATCATTATGCAAATAGAAAAGCGGAAAATTCCTTTGGCAAAATTAGAATCCAATATCGCATGCATTCCTATACAACTGAGCAATTTATCTGTAGCTGTAGGCTGTAGCATGTAATGGACGTAGGGTTAACTTTGATCTTGATGGAAGTCTTGATAGGGATAGGAATAGGTTGACGTTACCCAACTCCACAATTAGCTGTAGGGTTGAGAGTGGGAATATTACAGTTGGCTATTTGTGGTGCAGTTTGGAATTAGTTTATATCCATAGTCCATAGTTAGTGTAGACCTAACCTAATATTATTACTGTCCAAAAAATTAAATATAAACCGAGTGTAATCCACAGTACAGTTTAAAGTATTGTGGGAAAACTTGATGAGATATTAATATTAGTGCTGGTCAAAATTAGACTTTTGACCAAGCCAAAATATGCAAATGAGCAAATATAGATATTGGGAAAAAATGGTATAGTCAGTTTATACTGGATTCACGCTAGTTTCATATTCCATACCGGCGACCTGATTGTTTGCTTATAATATCTACATTTGCTCATTTCCAATTATTTGTTTCGGGTCAAATCTATGTATACTTTTTGGTCGACTTGTAGTGTACAACACCCTCTGTGCGTGATAGTAGCCAACCCTCCAAGTGCAGCTCAGGCATCTGCATTGGAAATTAGAATTGATAGCTACGGCTGCTTCTACCTATAATTCTTGAGGTACTTACCTACTTATGACCCTCGCCTTACTGGCGACAAAATAATGATGAGTGCGTGTTATTAGGAGGAGCTACTCAGATATTGATTCAGAGAACCTATCAGTCGGCTGGCTGGTGGCATTTCCTGCCCTGTTTCAATTTTGAGTATTCCTTACTATGTAGACTATTCCTTATCATCGTAAAGGAGAAACTTCAGTTATAAATTAGCATATATGAGAATCGACAGGCCGTTGTAAGATGTAAGATGTCAGCTCAGGCCTATTTAGGTATACCTACTAATTCTTTAATGATTTTGTACTTTCCAGGCGCAGTTGCGCATTTTCCCTTGCGGCCAAGAATGGACCCCCAACCCTTCAACATGGAACCAAGGAAGAAGGACCTCCTCGAGGCCCGCCTACAAGGAAATCGAGTGAGTTTAGAATTGTACCAGTTTTATGGATATGGATAATTTGAGCCTGACTGTTAAGGAGTCCTGTTAATTAGGAACACGTTAGGATGGCTCACAAGGTCATGGAAGGATTCCATGGGATACCAGGACCAGCTCCTGACGATTTTAGTTAATTGTGTTGATTAGGGGCATTATCAGGTATCATCATGCTCTATATTTATGTTATGATGCAATGTGCAATGCGTAGGTATTAGGTATCTAGGTAGTACATTTTGAAGTGCAACTTTAAATTTAAGTACAAGTGGTTTGCGTTAACGGCCCTTGCGGATTTTTAGAGCCACGTGTGCGTGTGTTCGAATTTTTGCCAGTAAGGTTAGTTACGGCTTACACCCCGAATCTACACGTAGCCTGAGCTAAAGTAACCTAACCTAATTGCACCCAATTCACCATTTTGATCTTGCAAATTATGATAACGTAATTGACCTGCACTTTTGGTGCATTTTAGAATTGATAATGCAAATATTGGTCCATACTTCCTATGTTTGCTTTATGAAATTAAACTACTAATACTGGAAATAATGAGCTTTCCACTGCAGAATTTTAGAAGTATTAGGATTAAAGTATGCTTTAGCCCGTATCCCCTCCAAGTCACGTACTGTGTATTACTTAACATAATACTTACTATTTTTAATACATCCCACCATTACTTACCTGAATAATTCATTGGCTCAACTTGGCAGGAGTAACTGGGTTAAATGACCTTTGCCAATTTTTTGACGAATTCTTACAAAGGAGGGAGAAGGGGTAACGACCCTTTTATTTAACTAAGTATTAAACTCATAGTTTGGGCCTACTGTTACGGTTCCTGTATATTTGAACGGCGGCCTTCCAGCCGCTTTTGGGGTCATGCATATCTTCTAAGGTTGGGCTTTGGGAAAACAGGATCCTTCCGTGGTTATATGAGCTACTTATAGAGCATAGAGTTTGTAAGTATATTGGATCTCAGTTTCTGTTGCTATGCTCGAGCTAACTCTCCGTCCGTATTCAATCAGGTAGAATGTTTTTGACGTGACGGACGGGAAGGAATTGCTTAACTTTAATAGGCAGGTGATGGCGTAGAGGGGTTCAGGACTACAAGCTACAAGCCTACCTCTCTGTCTATTGTTTGAGGAACAAGTAGGAGTGAAGATAAAAGTTTCCTATATTACCTTTACCATTTATTAAGCCGGGAGTCCAAGTAGGCATTATCGATTCATAATGCACGGCTCCAGTTTGGGGCTGGATCGTGAATCATGGAGCCCGGCCTGCTGCGGTTGGTCTTTTTCCGTAAAGCTGAATACCAATATAGCTTAGGACTGGGCTGGGCAGGGCAGGACCTGTGTCTTTTAGACTATGTAATGTCGACGTACAATTTGACGTCATTTCCAGCTAGTCTCGTAACTAGGGCCCGAAGAGCTATCACACGTCAAAGTACAAATAAAACCATGGTTAAAACCCAGGCTTACTGAAGACTAAATTAGCTATTTTATAACGACCTGGAAACTCCATCAGTATTAGCTAGACACTTATAAGCTACCTAAATATAGGCATATACTGTACTAAATGTACGAACAGGGGAAGTCCAACGGTGAAAGCTGTGGTGAAAGTCAAAGGTGAAAGTTAGTGGGAGTTCTTGTAGCTAGAGTGCTGGACCAAGGTTGGAATGATTTACGCAATGCTCACGTTGATGGTGACCCTGTATTGAAAATATTGACCTTCAGCGATTATATAACTAAGCTCACTCTCAGTCTCAGCCTTCTTAAAATCGGATTCAAAACGTATAGTAAAACGTGAAAGGATCGTATCACGCAGTATTAATAATGTTAGGGGTACGCAAATACTATGTAGGTTTTATTCCCAAAAATATCCACTTTAGACGAAAAAATGTAGACTTTAGCAAAAAATGAACAACGGTAATGATAATGAGCAAATATTGATGTTGGACATAAATATTTGAGTCCGGTTAAACCGGATTCATACACGCTTCATGTTCCACACCCAACCTGAGTCATCGTTTGAGTTAACATCTGGATTGGTTCATTTCCATACTTTATGAATATGGGCTAAAGTCTACATTTATTAGGTGGACATTAACCACAAGCCTTTTCATTACATAGCTTCTCCATGGCTGACAAGGATTCCCCATCTATTGTCAAAGTCTGTAGGATTTGTCTGAGCCTCCCTCATGCACCATGCAAATGGAAAGGTTCAAACTCTCTCATGATCTTGAATAGAAAGAGATGAGACTGTCAAAAATACATAAGAGGATGCCAAAAGTTTAGGTAACTTGGAGCTGGTGTCCTGTTGCCATTTCTCCTTAAAGATGCAGAGCAGAGCCCCGGGATTGACTATTGACTCCGGCTCCGCCAGCCTTAACATAGGGCCTGAGCGTTATCCTACATGGTAGTAGGTGAATGAGTAGGACTACGATTACGGGTGCTGGTACGCAGGTACGCTGCGGCATAAAAAACTCGTTGGAGTCTCCTAGTGTTAACCGGGGTGATGTGTACGTAGGGACATAGTACGTACATAGTAGAGTGATATTGTTGAGAGGTTTTTGTGTAATCATGGTTCATGGTGTGAGGACAGGACAGGCTGAAGGGAATTCTGGCCGGCCTGGCCTGGCCTGTAGGTTAGGTTTATGGGAAGGAAGGGAAAATCAAAAGGATTTCTTCCTCTTCTCCCGTTCCCCGGCCTAGGCTCGAGATTCAGGAGAGTTCACTGCACACGGTTCTAGGAGCCAGAGTAAGGTTGGGCTTGGGCTAATAAGAAGTAGATTCCCCTATCTGCCTAACTAGGCTACGCCTACCGCTCACACAACACAGGAAAAACAGGGTATCCTGACCAGGAACTTGGTGTCAGTACAGGATATATAGGCTTTAGACTAAACATATAGATATTAGACGAGAAATATATATTTTAGCCCAAAAATATAGATGTTAGTACAGAAATATATATTTTAGCCCGAAAATATATATTTGAGACTAAAGATAGGGATGTTAGCTCGGAAATATATATTTTAGCCCAAAAATATAGATATTAGGACAGAAATATAGATTTAAAGAAAATATGGAAATCAGGAAGTACTACTATGGTGGATACAACTTTCTTAGTCCGTTTATATGGGATTCATACTCCATACCCGGCAGTAGTATTATTCTTTGGTTAACATCTGTATTTACTAGTTTTCACACTTTGTTTTGGCTAAAATATATATTTTTGCGCTAAAGGAGTGAAAGTACTGTAGAAAGGTTGGACCTAGTGCGTGGGATGGAGAAAGGAGGCCCGGGCTATGCTTTCTACAGAGGGCAGTATTTAGCTCTTCCTGTATGTACTATGTGTATAAGATTAGGTTGGGCTTGTCCCTTGAAGGGATTCATAGGAAGGGCACCGAACTGGACTCACTTTCCCTTGCCCTTATGGGTGATGGTGAAATTGGGTCTAAGCAGTAATTCGGACACGCTATGTGTGTAATGTTGCAATTTTCCTTGGGAGAGCGAGCCGAAGAGCCAGGAGACATCTCAAGCTTTTTCCCCAGGCCGAAGAGTTTGGGTGTCTTGGCTTTTTTTTTTCCTTTTGGGGAGCTCGGGACTCCTCGGTCTCGGCCTTTTGCTTAAAGTTGGGGAATTGAATGATTATAAGTAGGTAGGTTTAGGGTTCAGGTTCCTGTTCTGTTCTGGCCACCCCTCGCTCGTTCGTCCCATCTTTGTTTTCCAAACTTGAAGTCTGGGATCCTTGGGCCGCCGTATAATGGGAATGGAATGGAGAATAGTGCAGAGATGCGTGGAGGATTGAGGATTTGGTGCGGCGGCGGCGGCGGCAGTAGTGGGGTCCCATTAATAGAATAGGAGGTGGATTTATTTGTGTAATACATAGTAGCCGAGGACCTCTAGGAAGTCATTCAAAAAGTGAGGAACCTCTCATCTTACGCCACACGGCACGGCCGGCCGGGCCAGTACTCTGAGTACTACTATCTCGTATGCATCATCATCCTTGCCAACACCAAACAGAAACAGACCTACACTTTTGGTATCGATGACTTGTGCAAAAAATCCATTCATTCCCATTATGCAGGAAGAGGGATGGAGGAATACATATTATGTTGGGGAAAAGGTTAGAGGAAGATAGTAGTAGGTACTACATACTACAGATAGGGCAGTCCAATGATTTGGTGGATTGGGATTGGAAGCCCTCCGCCCATTTACTGGCGTTTAACTGGTTTTAAGGAATTCTGGGGTACATATGGCCAGGGCTACGACTACGATGGGGCTGGAATATATTACTTTATGAAGAAAATGAATTTGGATTTGGCCCTGGTCTCTGGCTGTGCTGCTGCTGTAGCCTGAGAATGTTTTATTGTATTTTATGGTGCGTGTTGGGCCATAGGAAGAGTCCCCCATGCCACCGGCTGACGCTTTCAATTTCAATGAATATATATTCAAGATGGTCTCCAATCCCTTGTTTTAGGGAAATGGGAAGCCTGTTGTATTTTTTCTGGAATTATTTTGTTTTCTTTTGTTTGGAATTATTTGGGTTTTATTTTTGGTCTTGAATTATCTTTGTTTTGTTTTTTGTCTGGAATTATACGTTGATTATCGTTTGTCTGAATTATTCGTTTTTTTCTGTGCTCGGAATTATTCTGTTTGTTTTTATCTGGATGTTGTTTTGTTTTTTGTCTGGAATCATTCGTTATTTTTTGTCTGGAATAATTCGTTGTTTTTTGTCTGGAATTATTTGTGTTTTTTTGTGCTCTGATATGGGTTTTGTTTTGTTTTTTGTCTGGAATAATTCGTTGTTTTTTGTCTGGAATTATTTGTTTTTTGTGCTCTGGAATTATTATTTTTTGTTTTTTATCTGGAATTATTTGATTTTTTTGATATACAAGAATAGTCACAATAATAGTATGTTATTTATCCCAATTTGTCTTTTTGGACATAGTTTTTTTTTAACTGAGGAAAATACGAAGTTTATGCAATTGTAAATGTAAATGCTTGTATTTAATGCTGCTCACAAGACTTAGATTTTAGCCCAAGGAATAGGACTCAAGTCGTGTATGGAATATGAATCCTGTACCGGTAAAACAATTATGCCCAACATCTGTATTTTCTCATTTGCCTTTGTTTTCGGCTAAATTCCATATGTTTCTCTATGAGAAGCTTCTTAACCAAGTCAAAATTCATAAGTAATTAAAATATTATAGTTAGTGTTCGGAATTTAAACCATTTTCAGTTTCTTACCCGGAAAATATATGTAGATGTAGAGTTTAGCCCATATGCATAAAGTATGCGCTTGAGGAAATATAGATTTTGTGCTTCGTTGGTTTTTACCGCATTCAAACCCGATTCAACTTCTAATTCCAACACTTACTTGACCTGAGTCCTATTTTTTGGCTAGCATCTAGATTGACAAATTAGTTTTGATCTAAAATCTATATTTTTTGGACTGTATTTAATAATTCGTAATGCTTAAAGGTCTATATCTATATTTCCGTAGTTATATATAGTGATTGGCATTGAGAATGTCTTTAATACTGCAAAGCACAGTAATCTGTACTATGTTTGTATGTATGTATGTACTACTAGCCCTGACTTTCACCGGGTGAAAGTCCGACCCTACTTTCTCCAGCCAAAGGCAGGCCCTGACTATACACTATTTCGGAAGAGGGCGACTAGGGACTTAACAAGTTTCCGCTACATAGGAGCAGTTGGTCTTTTTTTACGGATTTTGTCCAGGATAGTATCCAGAATTTTTCCAGGATTTTTCAATAATTTCCTTAAAAATATCTCTGATTCCCCGACTCCATCTTCTTTAGACTAGATTCCGAGTACTTGCGCTGCCATGCATGTTTGACTGAGCCGGGGTAGGTGGAAGTAGGAGTAATTCCTAATAAGTATGGCTGACTCCGGGCCCAAAGTCCTAGAGACTGGAACTACAGTGGATCGGGACGATGTAGGGATAGGGAGGTCCTGTAGTTCTCTGAGTGTGGCTGGCTCCATTTCCCGAGCCCGGACACTTACTCAAGGAAGGAGCCAAGGATTAGGGCTAGGCTGCTGGATAGAGCCACAGCTAAAAAAAAAAAATGTTACGAGATAGCAGTGGCCTAGGAACGGCGTTTGGTCCTCTGCTGCTGGCTGGCCCTGTCATGTTGGCCAACAGAACAAAAGAGGGAGAGAGAGAGGAATTGGGAACATACGTAATTTTCCAGTATTACGGCCCCAGCTATAGGCAAGTGTAAAGCTGTGAGCATAAGGGAAGGGTTAGTTCTTAGTTCCGTCACAGAGGCTGCCGTAGGCCGGATGAATAGGGCAGGCAAATAGCTTGTAGGTCATTCTGACCCAGAAATATAGGCTTCTGCCCAAAAACAAAGTATGGAAATGACTGGTGGGGAATATGGAGTATGAATCACTAGAAATGTTGTCTAGTATCTATATTGGACCATTTCCGTACTTCGATTTGGGCTTGGATCTCTATTTTTTGGGGACCATTAATACTTAGTTTTCCCGTTCTCATAACTAACCGTACCAATCCTGTGTAAATTCATTGTACTTTAGCTTGAGATCTGAGAGGGATAAGGAGGCTGGGCGAGGGATTTAAAAAGGAGGCTGCCTATAGGCTGAACAGTACATTCATCACTGTAAACTGTTGGCTCCTTCACCAGGATATTCTTGATCTTGTGCTTGTGCCCACGAGGAAAAAAACAAGGTTAAGGGTAGGATTTAAAGGCCCTCTCTGAGGGTCCCTTCATCGGGCTCCGATCCCACAATTTTCCCTTTGTAGTATAGAGCCTGGAGTACTGTAGTACTACTACTACCAGATCATTGAGACCTAAGTTTATACCTGAGCTAATAGGAGGGGACAGGATGGGGAGCCCTTTGTCTGGAAAGGGCTCTAAGGGCCCGGTCAAGTTGACCTTCAATGAGTGGGCCGACTCTCTAGTTAAAAATAGGTCTATTTTTTTTTAAAGGGGCCCTAGTAACAGCCCTTTTGCCTGTCCTGGAAAGTTTCCGAAATGTTTCGGGTTCAGGACTCCGAATCCGAGTGCCTCTAAGTTCCAGAGGTCTTACTAATAGTGCTGTACAAGAAATATAGACTGTTGCAGAAAACAAAATATGGAAATGAGGAAATAGAAATATAGATGTTGGAAACAGATGTTTGAGTTAGCTTATACGGAATTCATTTTCCGTACTCCACTTTTTTGTTAACATATAGATTTGTCATATCCATATTTTGGGTTTGGCTAAAGTTCATATATTTTGGCCAGCATTAAATCCCAGCCATTCGAAATTCTGTCTCTGCAGCAAGCTCCAGTTTCATTGTTGTTGGTCTTCCTTAGATTCGGGCTATACTCTCCATTTTTAACTAGCATTAAATCTCAGACAATTTAAATTTGAAATGGGGGCTATGCGGTAATCTCCATGTTCACTGTTCTTCCCTGCTTAGCTTTGGGTTATAATTTATAATCTATTATTTCTGGCTTGCATTAAATCCAAGCCTTATAAAATACGAATTTGGGGCAAGCTTTAGTTTCATTGTTCCTCCATACATTGTTTTGGGCTAAAAAATTATACTTTTGGGGAGCATTAACTTCAATCCTTTTAAAATATGAATTTGGATCAGCTTTTAGTTTCATTGTTTGTTTACAGCCTTACTTTTCCAGAAATGAGCCTAAATTGAGGATATGAATACGACTCCTCCCTGGCCCGGCTTACTTGTCGATCCGAGATCTCTCTAGCAGAAACCGAGAGCATAGTAGCTAGTAGCCGAGACTGCGGTCCACAATGCTCAACTTTGGAGCGGACCGAGAGATCCAATATAATGCTTTTTTAGAGGTATTACGGAGGGTGGGTCCTATTTATATACGTAGTAGTGGTAGGTGCCTGCTTATGGGACTTCTACATAGAGTGTAGCCTACGTCCTCCGTCCTCCTTCAGCCTTTTTATCCGGAGAAGGAGAGAATTCAGAATTCTTGAGTTTGGTTTGGGTGGAGGCAGAGGCGAAAAAAAAAGTGATTCTGTTTGGCTCCCAGGCTCCCACCTACCGAACCTACACAGCAGAGGAGTCCTAGAGCTACAGAGTTATATCTCTCTAGACTGAGCATGCTGCATTTTGCATCATAGGCAGGCTGCCTGCTTGGCTCCCTTGGAGAAGGAGCTGTTAACCTAATGGGACTCTTCCCTCTGCTCCTGCTGCCTCGTCCGAGGACTCTAATTTATAGAAGTCCCGTCCATCCCGTATCTTGTGGGAAGTGTTAGTTATGTAGAGGATCCCCTCATAGCTGGATCTCCTCCTCCCTAGCTCGGGCTCAGGCCTATTCTATTGTGTGCGGGATCCGGAGTACGCCAAGGAAGTCCTCTAGTTCCAAGTGGTAGAGTGGAGAAAGTGGTTTGGGTTCTACAGAGTGGAGAAAGTCCGTATGAAATATATGTACTAGTACGGCCAGGAGAAAGTCCTCGTAAGGACTCCAGCAGGACTACCAAATACTTAAAGAGGAGACACAAGAATGTGAATCTTGGTTGGGGTGTGTGCGGTGCCCGGCTCGGGCTCCTATTCTTCCTTCGATCCGGCTAACTTCGGACAGCCAGCTTTGCAGAGAGATCCCTGGGAAGCCTGCCATGCGAATCCATGGAAAGGATACCCACCATGTTTGTGCTCCGACGGTGTCCAGCCTACCCCTACCCGGCTCCTGATTTCCGAGTTAGTGTCTGTACTATAAGAAGGGGATACAAGAAATAGAGATTTGAGCCCAAAACAATGGAGGGGAAGGAGGAAATATTGATTTTGAACTGAATTTAGTTATCTACTCTTAATCTATCCTAAGCTAATTCAATGCAAGCCTAACCTAACTTAATTCAAGGCAACCCTATCCTAACCTAAGTTTATGCATTGCAAACTCAACCTAACCTAACTTTATTCAAGGCAACCCTATCCTAACCTAAGTGAATGCATTGCAAACTTATCCTAACCTAACTTAATTCAAGGCAACCCTATCCTAACCTAAGTTAATCCATTGCAAACTCAACCTAACCTAACTTTATTCAAGGTAACCCTATCCTAACCTAAGTGAATGCATTGCAAACTTAACCTAACCTAACTTAATTCAAGGCAACCCTATCCTAACCTAAGTTAATGCTTTGCAAGCTTAACCTAACCTAACTTATTTAAATGTAAACCTAACCTTGTGTACTTCAATGCAAACCTAACGTAGTTTAATTCAATGCAAACTTAACCTAACATAACTTTGTGCAATGCTAACTTAATTTAATTCAATACAAACCTAACTGAACAGAATTGCAACCCTAGCTTAGGGCAATGCAAACATAACGTAGCCTAACTTGTGTAATGCAAAATTAATTTAATCCAATGCAAACCTATCCTAACTAAATTCATTATAAACCTAACCTACGTCAATACGTACCTTGCCTAGGTGGGCTCACTGCAAACCTAACATACCAAATCAATGGAAATCTAACCTAACTGAAATCAATTTAAACCTTACCTAACTGAAATCAATCTAAACGAAACATGAATTAGGTAACCATTCTTAGTATAACGGAACCTAACCTAATTAGACCGTTAACATTAGACATGCAATGTACGACATCGGATAAACCGGTGCAAAATATTTGTGTCCAGCATCTATATTTGCTAATCTGGATCTACATATTTTGTTGTGGGCTCAAATCTCTATTTTTGGGAAGTTCTAAGTAAATCTATTACGCCTGATGGGCCAGCAGGTTGCCAGGTTTGGCGGTTTGGGTTTCGGCCTGAATAGGTATAGGAATAGGACTCATTAGAGTAAAGCAGAATTTTGATACCAGCCTGCAGAATGCTTCCAGAATGCCAGAATGCCAATGCACCTCTTCTGGCTTGACTTTGACTACATCGTACTACATGATAGGATAGTGACAAGCCTGATATTTTTTAAGGCCTGGTTATGGCTTGACATGCCGTCGTCGTGCGCAGTTGAGATTTGACCAAAGTTTAGACCATAATTCTGGCTAAGCTAAGGCTCAGCCGTCGTGTAGTAGTGGGATGTGATGTTATTAATATGGAAGCGCTGGCTTGAGCTAACTAGTCTGATCATGCTTTGTGCACCTTATGTTGTGGAAGTGGATATTACCATACACCACTACTGTAGGTAGGAATAGATAGATGAATTCTATTATTGTATACTCTTTGAAGCTCGTCATTTGACTATAAAGTAAGTACAAGTAAAAAGTGAGCATAGTATAGGCCGTTGGGTTAAGAATAGGTTACTCTGTAACTTTCGTCTCCATTAGCCAAGGCTGGACTACTACATAGTACAGTTGACTTGAGAGGTTACCACCAACTACAACTACCCAACTGGGTATTGATTATGGGGACTTCTGCTCTGTATCTACCTATGTATACTTAGGCTGGACTAGTATGTACTAATACGTATGGCTATGACCTAATATCAATATAGTACTTGTAGGAGGCTCCACCTTAGTCCTACCTTTGACGCTCTCAAAGTTTCAAATATTTTTTAATCCTAATGATACATATGATGCGGTGAGGCATGGTTCAGTTAGTATGTAGGGGCCAGGAGAGCTCATAATTAGAATGCCTGATAGGGATGAGTGGTAGGCTGTAATTGTACTAGGTTCCTACCTAATATAAAATTGTACTGATGCATGTGTGACTTTGGAGCCTGGCTCCGCTGAAGGTCAAGTAAGAGAGGAGGTAGCCAGGAACCATGGAAAACAGTAACAGACAAGACAATAATAATCTTCATTTGGTATGACTTGCAGAAGCTTAGATGCAATACATTATATGTGGGACTCTGAAAAAAATTGAACTGAGGGCTTTGGGGTCCATCATAAGTTGCTTATTTTAATGCTGCCTAAAAGCTATAGATTGAGACCAGTACAAATGAGGACTTGGTATCCATATCCAACATCTATGTGGGCATTGGCTCATTTCCATAGTTTGGTTTCCGGCGGAAGTCTAAATTTATTGGGCAGCACTTTTAGTTAAGTCATTTAGAATTAGGAAAATTCGACTAAGGGACAGTCGTACTTGGTCATTTGTATATTTTGTACATATGGGCTAAAGGAAGTATGGCCACGACACGGAATGTCCAGTGTCCGAATGACCAAGGTATGTCAAGTGTCCGAAAAGCCATGTGCCGGAAAAACCATGATACCCGAATCTGTGAAGTGCACATAATATAACTTTCGGACAAGTGGCCATTCGAGCATTTGACATTCGGGCTCGAGACCAGACACGGGGCTAGTCTATAATTTTTGTGCAGCACTAATATTAAATCTAACAAGAATCCACATAGGAAGGCATCTCTGATTTGATGGAGTTTCTGGATTCTTTATGAGCTTACTAATGTGCCCCCAAATTGGCTCTATTGCAGATGTCTGCCGGAGGGCCGCAGGTCCAGATGCCCCAGACCCCCATGCACCAGCTGAGCAGTGGCCAACATCAGGGGATGGGGAGCAACGGGGGCGGGGGCGGGCTCGGAGTGACCAATCATCTCCCGCCCAACCCCGCCGGCCTCAACAATAGCTGCGAGGGTCATCATCATAGCGGGAGCGGCGGGACCACGCCGAGCACGAGCCCGAGCCGGAACAATGGGAACAGTGGGGGGCCGCCGCCGGCGGTCCATCTGGGTCCCGAGATGGTCAGGAAGGTCCCGGGCCCCTTCAACGTCAGCCTCATGCACCACGTGAACATCTCAGTGACGGGCCCGAACCACCTCCTCCTCCCCTCCCCCACGAACCTCAGTAACCATAGTAACCCGCTCCCCTCCAGCACCAGTACGACGGCCCTGAATACGACGCTGTCGGTGGGCCTGGGGCCCGGGCCCCCGCCCCCTGGGAACCCCACCAGCCAGGACTCCAACATGAGTGCAGGTAATCCTTACAGACTTAGTATTAGGCCTGCCAAAGAAATACAGAGTTTAGCTCTAAATAAAGTATGCAAAGGAGCAAATATAGATGTTGGAGACAAATCTGTAAATCGGTCCCATTGTTTGGTTCAAATCTGCAGTAGATTTCCTTATTTCCTTAATTTGTAAAAATCCATATTTTTTGGGCAGCATTAAGTCATATTTCTCAAAGTTCCGTTTACGGTGGATTAATACGTAGAACAGTTGCCGGGTCTTTGTAATGAACTCGAACCAGGAAAGAGAGAGGACAGGTTTTAGAAGTAATTGTTAGGTGGCTTGGCTACAATGTAGACACGATGGGCGTACCTATACAGGACATGCGGATACGTATACCTCGAATCCTACAATGGCGAGTTTCTCTGTGGATCTGCGCTCCTTGTTTATAGATGAGGCTGATACATAATACGGCTCCTTGATAGTGACTGAATTATTGTGCTCTACTCTGTACTGTATGGATGGATGAGGCTAGGCAGGCTGGCTAGGGCTAACGACCATGCTGCCGAGTCAGCTCGAGGAGAAGTTTTCCTTTTCGATTCCCAGCTAGTCCTCTGATAAGTATCCACAGGTTTTGGCTAAATAGGAATACGAACGGCTTCCACTCATTTTCAACTCAAGGTTTATTGACCCATAAAAGTAAGGAGGAAAGGAACGATTATTGGATGATTCGACGGTTCCTCGTAGTCCATCAGCTCTGTGGGTAGGATCCAGAACGATTTGTATAAATTATAATTCCAGGGTTCCAGGTAGATACAGATACTGTTGTGGAGAGAGCCTTGAGCCAAAATGGGAACCACGGCAGGTCCTGATGGACAGGGAACCGTAGGAATGCTCCTGATTCTAAGTATAGCGCCAAGGCTTCCTACAGAGTATGTAGTTGGTACAATGTTAATGAGGATATTATTGATATTTGGGGGATCTCGCCTGAGAGTACATGTGGAAAGTTCTAAATTTGTCTCTGAAGACTCTGTCGTCTCGGCCAAGGCATGATTTTGCAGTGGAAAAGGTGCAAAGTTTGAGGGGAGGACGAAGTGGAGCCTTTAGCCAGAATCTCTCTTGCTCAGGCATATGGCATATTCGCCTTCATCTTTTTCAACCTGACGGCGGCCCACACAGTAGCCCTCTGGATTCCACCCATTACATTAGCATTAGGCTAAATCTAAATGAAGGAGTTGCCCAATTTATTCCTTTATTTTCACGTCATTTAGTCACTACGTTGCGAGTTGTGTAGCCTGTGCTCCTCCGCCAGGAAGAAATCAAGTATAGGACGTGTTAGTGTTCCCGGGGTTATGTGATCGTGTGTCGTGTGATGCTGTTAAAATGTAACAAGGCGGATGACTGGCTCAAGATACGTAATGATGACTGTAGTGCAGAGTAGTAGTGGCATAGTAGAAATAGGAATGCCTGGGCCGGAATGAGGACAAACAAATGTTTTGTTTAGAACTTGGTTGGTCCAACAATGTGTGGATAGCCCACTTGATTGTGATGTACAATTAGTTGTTAATCTGTGGGCATAAATCATAGCCATGGTTCGAGTCTACGTCTATTCGGCCACGATAATGGCTGGACGGCCCAAAGGGAAGGCTGGGTGTAAGCCAAGGATCTGCGGTGATTTGCGGATTTTAGCAAGATGTAATATATAGTGATTCTAATGGAGCTTTGTTGGTATTTTTTTCCAGGCTCCTCCCATAGTGATAAAGAAGTAGATACTCCAGAGAAAATCAGCGTTAGCAAAGTACCTGCCGAGCGAAAGCGGAAGCGGAAGGCGGAGGACGGGTCGGGCGGCGGGGGCCCGGGCCCCCCAAACAACCCCTCGGCGGCCGCCCCTCCCTCAGCTGCCAAGAGTAACAAGAAGATCAATGACTACTTTACCTCGAAAGTCACGGGGAGTAGTCCGGTCCGACATTCTGGGGCCAAGAGCCCCTCCCCACATCCGCATCCCCATCAGCAGCAGCCCTCGAAGACTTCTGTAAGTTGACATAGTACAAATTATAACTGAACATGATTTCCGACCGGTGAGATTCGCGAAAACGAATGTGGCGAAATGTGTAGGTTATTGGTTGCATTCCTAATTTTTGGCTTCACTATTATAACCAACCAGAACCTAACCTAACTTTGCACAAGTGAGGACTAACCTGACCCATCTGGACCCATGCCCATCCAAACCTAGCCTAATATACTAAAACTTAACGCAAGCTGAACCAACCTAAGGAAACCCAGCCGAACTTGGCCTAACTTAGCCTGAACCTGAACTGATCTAACTAAACCTATGTACACGAAACCTAGCGTAACTTAATTTTACCAAACCCAGCATAACCTAAGCAAACCTGCGATAATTTAACCATACCGTAACCTCCCGTATCCCATCCGAACCGTACCAAACCGTAACCTCACGTAACCTAACCAAACCGTAACCTCACGTAACCTAATCAAACCATAACCTCACGTAATCTTATCAAACCGTAACCTCAGGTAACCTAATCAAACCGAAACCTCACGTAACCTAACCAACTTAGCGTAACGTAACCACTTGGCCTGCAATGCGCTTGTTAAGCTGTTTCTTAAACTGGTTTCAACAAATTCGCCACAGTCGGTTTTGCCAAACTTACCAGGTAATATCATGCACTACGATACAAGTGTGATGTGATATATGCCATGTTGCACATTGACCTTCCCCGACTCACAACTGACCCTTGTGACTTCCCAACTAACACTCCTGCCCAGTAGTCCTCCCTTACGTGTAACGCTCGTAGTTTTCTAATGTAGCCTTAACGTGTCCGCTCCCTCGTAAGATAGCCTGGCTGAAGTCTCTGTTTCCTTTCCAATTTATGATCCAGTTCCCACCTAGTCCACAGACCATGATGAACTCCGCATGTGTGGCCCCAGGGCACGGGGGCGGGGGCCTGGTTGGGTCAGGGGGCTCAGTAGTGGGCGAGTACAATGCCAATTTAAATCTGATGCAGCCGCCGCGTCTCGGGGCCTCCGGCGGCGTCGTTCCTAGCCTGCCCAGCGTCTCAAGTTCCTCCCTCTCGTCGGGTCCGAGTCCCGGGCTGGGCGGCCTCAATACCGGAACCACCAAGGCCGTTCAGACTGACTTGACCGGAAGCCGGATCACGGAGAACGAGACCCAGGCCAATCTAGACTCCGAAACCAAGAGCACGCGGATAGATGAGCTGGTCCGGTCCAGTGACGAGCTTCGGCACCAAGTTGCCACTGCCAATCGACAGGCCGAGTCACAAAAGGCCCATATTGCGAAGTGTATTGAGGTAAGCATGATTTCAAGTGACTCTGGAATTATCTAAATAATGTTTCAATTGTGAGGATTACTATAATATTTTATTTGTATGTTCTTTCAGGTGGTAAAGAAGCTTCTTATTGAGAAATCCACAATCGAGAAGAAGGAGGCGAGGCAGCGCTGTATGCAAAATAGACTGAAATTGGGCCAATTTGTCACCCAGAGGGTCGGTGCTTCGTTCCAAGAGAATTGGACTGATGGTTACGCTTTTCAAGAACTGACTAGGTGAGCTGAGAACCCGGCTGCAACTTGGCTTGTATTTAATCCTACCCGAAAATGATTTATTTTAGCCCAACACTGCATGGAGATAGGCAGATCTAGATTATGACTCCGGTTGGGTATGAGTCCCTTATAAACTGACTACAACCTTCTTGTTCAATAACGACATTTGCTTGCGTAGTTTGTTTTGGACTAAAGTCCTTACTTTTTGGGCAAGATCAGGATTAAGTCCTGAATTTTCAGCGGAATGTAAATGTGTGATGATACAACTGCCCCAGAATCAACTATGTTGGTGCATGTTTCAAGACGGGACTGACATTTACGTTTCTTAAACCAACAGGCGTAGCAATAGGCTATATTTCTATTTAAATTGGGTAATAATCCTGAATTTTGTTGGGCCTATTTTTAGGAGGCAAGAGGAAATTTCTACTGAGAAGGAAGAAATTGATAGGCAACGGAAGCTATTAGGGAAACGGCGGCCTCCCGCCACGGAAGGTCAAGGGACGGCCAGGAAGCGCGGGGCGGCCAACACGGGTACCGGCAGTACGCTCCACAACGGGACCTCCGACGGGTTCGTGAAGCCGGAAAGTGTTCGTGAGCTAACCTGGCAGGAGTACTATGAATCTGATGAAATTTTTAAGGTATGTATATCCAGGAGCTTTCTTACTGCTAACTCTATTTAATGTTTGATTTGAAATATGCTCCACTTCCAGTTAAGACAAAATGCGCTGAAGAAGGAGGATGCAGACTTACAGCTGGAAATGGAGAAGCTAGAGCGGGAGCGGAATCTCCACATACGGGAGCTCAAGCGGATTCTAAATGAGGACCAGTCCCGATTTAACAACCATACGGTTCTCAATGAACGCTACCTCCTCCTCATGCTCCTGGGCAAGGGTGGATTTTCGGAAGTTCATAAGGTACAAAAAAGTGCTGACCAAAAATATTAGATTTAAAGCCAAACCAAGTATGGAAATGAGCAAATCTAGTTTGAACCAAATAATATGAATCACGTTTTAACAGACTAAAACATTTGTCCAACCTCTATTTTCTCGTTTGTTTTACTTGCATATATACGTAAGTAAGTATATTTTTGTTTTCGTTTTTATTTATAACACATGCATTTTGTGCTTGCAGGCATTTGATTTGAAAGAACAACGTTACGTGGCGTGTAAGGTTCATCAGCTGAACAAGGACTGGAAGGACGATAAGAAAGCCAATTATATCAAGTAAGTTGTGTGGAATATGAGTAACTACTAACCAGTGTTTTAAGGACATATGGCTAATTTATGCGTATTTTTGATTTTTCAGACATGCCTTACGAGAATACAATATCCACAAGTCCCTGGACCATCCTAGAGTAGTTAAGCTATACGATGTCTTTGAGATTGACGCCAATTCCTTTTGTACTGTTCTCGAGTACTGTGATGGTCACGATTTAGATTTTTACCTCAAGCAGGTAAGGATTTAGTTAATTAAATTTAATTTAGGAACTTGTTTAATATTTAGCTTTACTTTTGATTGTGTTTTTAGCATAAAACAATTCCGGAGAGAGAAGCGAGATCTATAGTCATGCAAGTGGTGTCAGCCTTGAAGTATCTCAACGAGATCAAGCCTCCCATAATTCATTATGATCTTAAGCCTGGTAAGGATTGGAAGGACTTTATTAAACTCCTCCTATTTATATTGAAATATATTACTATTTAAATGGACTTTAGTTACTTATGGGCTCATTACTTAATTTATATCTCAAACATTTAAAGAAGTTAGTTTGGATTTGAGAACTTCTGACTGTAAAACTTGTACGCCAAATTCCAGGGCACCAACGTACTCAAACGATTTAGTCATGTAACCTCCCTTGTGATCTTGATCTATCTATTATAAAATTATAACAGACTCTAGGCTGAACGCACGATTCCAGACGTATTTCTCACCTTACGCCTACCAAAAAGATGACACAAAAAGTTATGACCAATCCGGTGACCAAGTTTAGTTAATCAGATTTTTAGGGTC
>JAQFZY010000043.1:0-67280 GCA_034696285.1 Hypogastrura burkilli | reverse complement strand
CGAAAAGTTGAAGTTTGAAAAGTGAGTATGAGCCAACCTTATCACCTAACCTCAATCTTGTTGTCAAGGAACCTTGGGTGGCATTTTTGTACACAGCTACTCTGACTTGGATTGTATGAAATACTTTATCTGTATTCAAAATGCAGTACTGAAAAGAAAAGACAAAATACAACTAAAATATACTTTCACCATTTCCTATGATTAATTAGTATTTGTGTGTATCTGGCTTTAAACCTTTAAAGTCAAGAAATTATTGGTCTATTGGCTCACTTTAGGTAGCTGTTGTACACAGTTGTATCGACTCGAATATATATAAATATATATATTTTGTAGATATTGCGAACTATCCTAACCTACAATTTTGGTAAGCAGTAGCTGCCATGGGTTCATAAAACCCAACCAAGCCCTAATTCGGCTGAATTACCTACATGTTTTTCTGTTTGCATTTTTCGGTAAAGTCTGTATTATTTTCATCAGTAAACAGCCTACACATATTTCTGGTAAATATCTATATATTCTTCTTAGTACTTTCACTTACCTACAGCTCTCTTGGTCAGCTCTCTTGGTCGACCGTTTTACTGAATAAATATTAACCTTGTTTCTTTAGATATTGACCAGTGAAAGGCCTGGACTGACCTGGAACGCGTTTCAAATGACGGAGGAGGAGGCTTAATTAAATGTGATCCCTGCAGTTAATCGAAGAGTACAGTGGCTGAGAGCGGAGACAGCAGGATGCGGACATGCAAGGAGCGTGATAGACATGAGAAGAGGCCGCCTGTCTCTGTCAGGCTAATCAGGCCCAGAGCCTCATCCTTCCTCCAGGTCAGAGGCCAAACCGTTTCTTAGTAACACTACACACTCCACTGCACGCCTTACATAACATTTGTTTTTGTCGAAATTCCTCTCCTGTTCTGTTAACGCAACTTTTTGCAGCTTTCTCCGCATTTGACGAACTCAACCGATTTACCGTTCACGCGTAGCCACAGTTTTATTTATTATGCAACACGCATAGTAACTTCAGAGGGAACCTATCCGTATTTCCTACATTATAGAGATTTAGGGTTTCACTGTGGTGAGATTATAAAAGAGTTCACCCTTGACCTGGGCTGGGTCTTCGGGCTCGCATATTTATTAATTCGTACACCCATTTCATGTTTTTTGCCCAATACGAAACTTTTCGCCAAATACTTTTTTGAATCAAAATATTACTTTACCTGGCTCATGTTCATCTACTCACAAGAACAATTTACTTAAGTCATTTGGAGTTCTTTTTTAACTTGCAAAATTAAAACTTTGCGGAATAAATATTACGTTGTTTTCTTGCCAAAGCATAATTGAATAATTTGTTTTCAAATATGGACGTAGCTTATTAAAGAAAGAAATTACGTAGGTATTCTATTGAATACCTTCACGCCAATTGCTGTTTATTGCAAACGATTTAAGTCAGGAAACACTTACGCATGGTTAAATAGATCTGTGTAGTCTATTCTTCGTAAGTAGATGGTATCAAATGATTTCTTTAGATTACTTCAGTCGAAGATCGTGTCCAATATGTATAAGCTGCGTGGCATCGTGTGCTAATTTTATGGGCATCTTTTGCTTGACCGTATGCTTTATAATTGATTGGAATAAACCAGGTGCTTATTTGTATTTATATAATTCTTTCACTTTCCAGATATTGGTCTACCTTGGGACCATACTCAGTATTTCCTTTGCCTCTCACATATCTCCGGCCAGTAATACCCACCAAAATCCTATTCAGGACCTCCTAAACTCCGAAAATATTACAAAGCTTCAGCTCGGGAACAACGATATTACAGCTGGAGCCGGGACCAGTGAAACCCCAATTAGTGGAATTAGGAGGAAAGAGCCTTGTATGTAATACTTTAGTTATTTCTTAGAATTAATGTGAACGTATTAAATTCTGGAATTACCGTAAAAGACTTGTGCCTATTTCAGTCCTGAGTGCCAAATGTGACAGTAGGCTCATGAGCGTTAGCGGAGCCTTTGGAGATCCGTTCAAAGGGAGAATATACGCCTATGACTACCCGGATGAGCTGGACTGTGGCGTCACGGCCTCCTCACCCCCGTCCCCAAACATTACCTTCCATTTGCCGTTGGGACAGTGTGGGATCCGCGGAACGGTCTTGAATGTACGGAAAATTCATAATTTGTACTATATAACCTAACTTAATATTTTATTTTTACTGTAGCTTAATCTTAGTTGCTAGTAATTTCCTACTACCAGTATTTCGTCAAATGTGCTGTATATAGCCTCTACAAGACTGACTCAACCCGACAAACTGCTGGAGTAGGGAACAATCAGTTCGATTTAGACAAATATTTTTACTTAAATGACGTTGATCTTAAGGTGCAAACTCATCATTTTTGTTCAGATTTATTTCAGATCGCATAAGTATTCGTTTCGTTTATATGTTAGTGCCATATATGTATATCTGCGAAACCTTATCCAATGATTATCAGCATCAAATTTATTTGATATTGCTTACGCCAAATCAAGCTGAATATTAGTACAGGGCAGGTTGGGAATGATTATAAAAATTACAGAATGGATGCGGTTTTCTTGACTATCTATCCGGATGCGAGTTGGAACGCAGCTGGAATAATGGATTGGAGAGATTTCAATTGTGCCTAACTTAAAATACATAACGCAGAATTAATAAAATCGGGTAAAAGTAACTGCTAAATATTATTTGCATTCTGATAAGTTACCGCAGAGATATGAATGCGAATCCAATATCCTGCTTGTCAGAGGTTGCACTCATAACTTTTTCTCTGGTCACCAAATTGGATACTATTTATAAGGCAATTTCCCCTGAAAACGCTGTACTTACTTGTGCTGATACTATTTATTTTTACTATTCCCATTTAAACTTTCAGTTGCAGCTTATTTTCGACTCTTACAGCTAGTTTTAAAGTCCCTCACCATTTGCTGGTTTTCTACCAGTGTTGTCCATTGTATACCTTACTTCGTTATAAATCTTTGAGACGTGTTGTGCGACCTAAATAATTAATAGTGCAAGTAATACGGCTCGGATTATAAGAGTTCAAAATGTATATTCTGGATCCTATTCAGTTTTCTCTTTAAAAGTAAATATAAAGATAATTGAATACATAGTTAATCTCCTTCGATTGATCCGCAGTCCTTTTTTAACGATTTCTACTTTTCTGTTGACAGAGTCTTGACCGGAGCGTGAGGCATGAAGTGACACTCTACATTCAGTACTCGTCCTTCCTCCAGCAAATCGTTGATGAGCGGCTCACCGTGTCCTGTATTGAGACCCAGCTCGGCTCTTCTGGGGAGGATAAATCTAATGAAAAGTTAGTTCAAGGAATTTATTATGCCTACTGGCCTGATTTGTGTACAATTCTAAATATATTTCTAATTTCCTTTGCCCAGCCCGTTGACCTCTGTTGAAAGAATGGAGGAGAAGCCGAGTTCGAGGCAAGGAAGGCGCCTCAAGCACTTGGCCCGGAACTTGGGCCTTCCCAAGAGCAACACAAATATTGGGGAGGCCATCATGGAAATCATTAGCGGGAAGGACCCCTCACCCAAGGCAAAGGCTAATCAGCCCGTGGCCGTCGGGGAGGACGTCACGCTCATCGTCTCAACTAAAGTCCTTCGTAAGTGATCAGCAAATTGTATTAAACTATTTTTTAATCTGTACATTTCATGCATAACTTCATTTACCTACCTTCCAAAATTTCTTGCTATTTTTGCTATTTGTACATACATACATCAGGACGTGAAAAAATTGGAATAGGACTCTGCACCGGCTGAATTTTTCTGATAAAGCAAACTATAAGAAAATTTTGTTAAAATCACCGGTAGTTTTTCACTGTATGTTTCTAATCCATGATTGTGACCTATGTCAGGTGGCTACGATGCCCGGGTCGTGAACTGCACGACGCACGACGGGTCTCGGCACACGAGCAGCGACGGGAGCCGTGTCCAGCCCATTCTTGACTCTGCCGGCTGCTCAGTGGATCGAGGGCTTGTGCCGAACTTCCGGAGACGCCGCCTGCCTGTAGAGTCCCGGAACCGCCTCATCACGCTCCATTTCGCCTCCTTCCCGGCCTTCAAGTTCCCGGAACGGGATCATCTGCATATCAAATGCTCGGTGGCCTATTGTCAGGGCCCATGTCCGCAGGAGTCGTGCGAGAGCGGGATCAATCACTACGGGAGTTGGCGGGACAAGTACGGGCGGATTGCGGACGTGCTCGTCGAAACGGCCCAGGTTGTCAATGCCATTGAAGTACTCTCTCCGGAACTGGACTCCCTGGGACAAGGTACTCTACTTACAAAGCTGGTTTAATAATTTGCCTATCCATCTGAGCTTAATTAATCCCGAATCTTTCCCGACTTTGATTTCGATACCGATACATTACATACCTACTACATGGAAGGAAAAGCTATAATATTCAAGTCAGTTGAATTCGTTTTTTGTGGTACTGAGCTAACCTAACTCAGTCTAATCGAACAATACTAGCTTAACGTAAACTCATTACAAATCCGAATAATTAAACGGAGCCAAGTAATTCCTGATGTGGCTTTTCCTGTGAAATCTATATTTTTCCGCCGCGAAATTATTACAGTTAAATTCCGGTAGAGAAAATTAATTTATATGTTTAGTCCACAGTAGAACTAAGACGAGGTATGTTGTAGGATTGTCCTTCGTAGTAAGGTAACAATGAGCTAAGCTAAGGTGTTGGATTATGGAACCAAACGTCATCAATTTTGGTTTGAAGTCAACGCCTTGGATTTGGATTTTGGATTTTCCGGTAAAATCTACATTTACTCCGCCAGGAAAGTCTCAGCCCCCAAAAAGTTAGAATTGACTTTGAACTTTTGTTTTGAAACGAAAATTATCTAAAAGTCAAATTATGGAAATCAGTGACACTGATGATGGCTGCTGCTGCTACTTTAACTTGACCGGCCTTATATAGGTATAAATCCTTGTTTAAATTATCCATATAATCATTGTATTACTGTAACTAAAACTAGAAAAGGCGTAAATGTGTCCTACAAATACCTTCCAAAAATGAGCATTCAACTTGTAACTATAATCCATAAACCGCATTACAAAATAATGTTAATTTGCATTCCGAAAAATTCACTTCTTTACGGAAAACAATAACATTCAGTGGAATATATTCGAGCATTGTAGTCTAAACCCAACCTTACCTAACTTTGTCTTATGTTAGCAACTTGACAGTAATACTGTAGGACTAAGTATTAGCAAACCGAGCTCTAATTCAAGTGAGTCAGAGACCTGGATGTTAGATTTTAGTGTCAAATCATGGAACTCACTGATTTTTTATAATTTTTAGAGATATTTAACGAACAACCATTTCTTTACTCTTTACGAAGTATCCGTGTTGGCTACCTTATTACAAGTTTTATTGTCACATTGCCCTACGGGTTCCTTGGGGGTCAAAGTTGGAAACAATGCTGGGCTGGGGCTCGTTTGCGGTCCGCACTTTACTTTTATTATCATAATTAAGTTCATAATTATGGGAACTAAAGTATAGCGTGGTGTGTAGTAGGGGTACTGGCTAGGGGCCTAAGAATTCTTCCTATGGACCTCTCTTTGACTCCTGGCCATTCACACAGTTTCCGCAACCTATCATCATCATTACAGCGGGTCTCCTGAATATTTACAGCCCGGTGATTCACCCAAATGTCCATCTCAACCAATTGAACCTGAATTATGTTTCTAGGTACTTTATTAGGAAGGGACTTTGTCATTACTAGGTGTGCGACTTACAAGTCAGAGCATATTGCTACAATGCAATGAGTAAGAGTCAGTTTTCAAGTTTTCAGGTTATAATGCCGAATGATCTATTTATAAGTATATTATTTAAAAAAGAATATTTAATGGCCATTTTAGGTTTATAATAGATTAAGTCAGATTGGGCTTGGTGGTTGAATATTTCAGCTATTTGTTATGTATTCTGAATTGTATTTACTCAAATTATGCTCGGTTAGTGTTCTAACATTATTATTTTTACGAGTCTATAGACTGAATTTTGTCTCAAAAGCTACTGATCAGCCTAAGACGACATGGCTTGAGACCTGACGGTCAGCTTTGGACCAGACTAATTTAAAGAACTAAATACATTAGGGACTCCTCCTTTTCTTGACTAAATGCAAATTCGAACTAGAGTTCGAGCCTATTATGTAAGGAGAGATCATTGGCCTGGGAAGCTTATACGAGCTCCTTGTTTCTATTACTTCCCCCAATCCAATGGGGACTCACAATGTTAGGCAGGTAAGGATTCCCATAAGTGAAGTTACTAAAGTCCAGGCGCAAGGCGTAGTCCGGGCTTGAATTGGCTGCCATTTAATTCGAAATCTCTCACCAGTTAAACCAGATTTCTTCACCAAATACAGCAAGTTACCCATCAATGAGTTAAAACTCATTTATAACAAAATATTATTTATTTTAGAATATTAAGCGGAATTAAAACTGTCTTATTGAAGTATTTCAAAACCTTGGTGAGCATATCTGTCATTGAGTATGTCAGTCTGTCATTGGTGAGTAGTTTCGAATTAATTGGTGATCGTTTAAATATTCCTGTTTTGAATTGAAGTATACTTGTCCATATCACCAGCATTGCTTCAATTTTCCTTTCCCAACAGGGCCAGTCCAGTATCTTTCCTGTTAAATTTCCTAAACAATCTCTAAGGCAAATTTTGTTGACATGACTTTGGCCTTAATTTCGTATCCCTTCCCCAGCGTGTATTTGGAGGTGCTCCTGGACTCCTGACACTGGGCAGACTCTCCTCAATCCCAGGTGTGAATTGTGCCTTGTCAACCCCTACTAGCCCCATGCTGTTTGATAAAAGGAAAACGAGATCAGGATCTTCCAAAGCTTCCCTTTGTCAACGGCTGGTGGAGGCTAAATAGAGAAACAATCAGTTCTCTTCCGGTTCCCCGTTTAACCTCCATCTCACCACAGGGAAAAAAAAACGAAAAGTAACTGCTACTTTGCAGTCTAACTTGAGAGGCAGAGCCTCTTTAAGACCTTAAAACGACGACCACGAAACACGCACTTCTTTTTGTACTCGGATTACAAATTGGGAATTAGGAGGGCTCATAAGGAAGGACAGAGCAGTACATAGTAAATAGGGGGCTTCCGAAACTGGACCCATTTGCTCTGTAGGCTTATCATTTTGCATGCATCTTCCAAAATGGTCCTTAGTTGAGTCCAGGCAAATAGCACTAGACTGCTGTAGATGCTTTTTCTTGTTTAATTCTGCCTTCTAAACACATTTATCATAATTGGGATCGATCTGGCTCAGGATAAGCTAAAAGCTTTCTTCTACTATCCGTAATTTCTTACTTCGGGTTTATACGGATTTTCCTGTTTTTGCCGTAATTATGTGAAGTTAGTGATTTCAGGGATTTCTCAGTTTTCATCACACATGTGCTGTAGAACTATTATTGTCGAAAAAAAATTGAGATACAACTTAATTAAGAAATAGGCCAATGGCATTGGGATCCGTTATCAAATACTGTAATTCATTATTGTATAGGTATTTTGCGTGTAGGAAGCAGCCAAATGCTTGTTCTAAAAAACAAAAATTTCCATGAAAACTGCAATGTATAACTTCCAAGGTCCTTTTAATTATAATAAGTAATGAGAGCGGCGTTATAATCTGAATAGCTTGGACTGCGTTCAAACGTTTTGACTTAAGTAACTTAACTTGAAAACTTAACTTGCAGCTACATAAGGTGTTCCATGTTTCGGAATAGATATCAAGAAACGTATCTGGAAATTCTTAACAAGACATAACATGGCATGTATTTAATGCTGCCCAAAGAATATGGAACTGAGCAAATATAGATGTTAACCAAACAATAGGAGTCAGGGCGGGAGACTAAAACCTTTGTGTCGAACATATTTGTTCATTTGTATATTTTTTTGTTTTGGACGAAACGACTAGAGTGTATATTTGTTGGGCAGCACTAAGCACTGATATCAAGTTCTATTACACGAGACATCGTAAAGGGGAATTCGGGAGTGCCAAGTACCACTGAAATAACGTTTCTTTAAAAGCTGAAGGCCATCCCCATTGTTGGCTCCATAATGAATTTGTACTCTTGTCAATGGGGTCGGAATTTCCATTTCAGACCTAACTGGACCCCATTGTGTTTTTACTCTTTAACACTCTTTCCTATTTAGGACCTACTTCTCACTCTCCGGCCATTAATCTGTATTCTGAATAATGCCAATGTATCTATTTCCGTTCCAGGGGGCCATCATTACGAGCGCCATCAATCAAGTTCCCCGCCGGTCGGGACCGTGACGGCCAGCTCGGCCACTCTGGCGCTTGGGGACCGTTCCGGCGGCCCTGACCCCTATCCCCAGCCCCAACACCCGCAACAGTACGGGCCCTACAATGGTCATCACATGGCCTACAATGCCCAGCAGCAGGGCCTTGGGAACAGTCCGAACCCGCAGCCCGGCCCGCCGGCTCAGGCCAATTCCCCGCCACACAATGCCCACAGCGTCTGCATTTCCCCGGGCACCGTTATCTTGGCCTTGGTCGTTCTCGGCCTCGTCCTCGTCATCTCCGTCACGCTAACCCTTTGGTTTGCTCTCAAGCGGTCGGAGGCCAGGAAGTTCGCTCTCAAGAGCTCACCCTACAATAATCCGGGCCCTGCACCTTACTACAGATTCAGTCACTGGTAGCTTGGTGACTTAGCAACTTTCAGTATTGGTAGTAGGTTTTATTTTTCGGGCCGGAAAAAGTATAACTTTAAGCGGAAGAAATTATTGTTTTGAAGTACTGGCCCAAACTAAGTCAATTTAATTCAATCTAACGCCAGTGTAACCTAACCTTCTCAATTCGAATACTAGTAACCTAACCTAACTCGATTTGAACAATAGTAGGGTAACCTAACCTAACTCGATTTGAACAATAGTAACCTAACCTAACAGAATTTGAACAATAGTAGCCTAACATCTAAATCATTTAAACTGTACCTAACCTAATAGGACTTAGCACAACCAAATCTAACCAAGCTCAATCCTATGAAGCAATAGCAGCGTAACCTAACAGGGCTTAATATAACCAAGCCTAGCCCTACTGCAACTGAATTGGCTGGTTGGATTTTCCGGTAAAATCTATATTTATTTCGGTACGAATGTACATTTACTATTGAAATAACTTTGTCAGTATTCATGCCAATAAGCGGGGTAGTCAATGAGCTAAGGTTTTGGCATAGCAAAGTGCAGTATTTAAAGTTAATGTGTAGGACGTCTTTAGGACCTTTTAATTTGGTCGTGTCAAGGTGTCTGCCCGTGCTTGATTATGGGCAGGCCTGAGCCTACAATTAGAGTGGAATTAGTGGAAATTAGGCGGAGAGAATGAACTCTGTCGCCCACACTCCGAGTCCAAGTAGGCAGTAATCGGAAGGTAATTACTGTTTTTTGTTCCCTCATATGGCCAAGTATTACATAGTAGGTAGTAGTAGTGTGTAAGTCCGCATCGTAAAGACGTACAGACAGAGGACTCATGCTAATTGTACGAAATGATTATCTGATTCTCCTAACTACTCACATTCTTTTTTATGATTAGTACTATGGCGAAGGTGGTTTTTAGGGTTCGGATTCGGGTAAGTAATTTGGGGTTGGGGGACTCTGGGAGCTTCTGGTTCGGTGAGAATGAGTTACATTTACGTACATAGGCTAAACTATAATATAATATAACATTATATAACATTGCCATTTAATTGTGTTAAGTAAAAGTGAGTCGTTGTTGTACCTGAGAGCGTAAGAGATAATAAGTTGCGTAGACCGTGACATTATCAGGCGAAATGAGAAGTATTTACTTATTATTTACAATATAGATTGTTAAATATTTAATTGTTTGCTATTTAGTAGCTGTTTGTATGTATTGAATAATCTGCTGAGATGTGATAACGTTTACTATATTTGGGGGGTTACTTAATTTGTAATTCTATTCGAGTTATCATCCGCATAGAATGAAAGCTTGAAATATGCTTGTCTAATATTTATTTTAGCCTAAAAATATTATTTGGAGTTCGAATTCGGATCCAATTTCATTATGTGTGTCAGATTTCGTGCTATATATTTGTGTTTTTTTGAACTTTAGATATAATTATACAGGTTAACAAAACACTGTTTTTGTTGGGTTGTGTTTTGTCATTTTACTGCCAGTTTTTTGTTTTCTTTTTTGTTTATTTATTCCACAATGCCACTTATTAACAGAGATTTTGGTTCTAACTGTAAATGTTAACCTTGTTATGAGTCAGTACATGTTTCAATATAATAATTTGCTTCAATGGCGAAGTTAGCATTATAGTATATTTATGTTGTTGCCGTTATGTCTCGTTTTTGCTTGTTTGTGTGCACTTTGCTTATACAATACGTTATTTTGGTTACACCATAAGTTGAATTAAGTTATTTTCGCTGATTTAGTTTTACATGGACTGGATTGTTTTAGTTCGACTTTGACGAATAATGTTCTATATTACGTATATGCTATAGATGATAGTATACGAGTACGTACAAAAATAGGAAATAAAGAAAGCTCAGTTCCGTATGCCCAATTTTAGAGTTCCATTGTTTCCTATTTTGAGCTCTGGCTCTGAGAAAGTCCGGAGTTCCGAGGATTGAATTTGATGGATTTTGACTTGATCTGCGGCTCATTTTTTCCCATTCCATTCCGATTCGTCATTGTGAGACTTCGATGGAGCGAGACCGAGCAGTCCCTGGCCTCCTGATTAAATTTCATGGATGGTTATGGGATTATGGATTCCCTCGCTGCCTTGAATGATTTTCCCTGTTGGTCAATTTGGGCCTGGCTAATTCGTCCTCTTGGGGAAAAATAGGGATTGTCTGCAGCCGGGTTTCAGGGAAACTCGAGTAAGAGAATGGAGGAAAAGAACCAGAGGAGATCGTGAGATTCCCACATCTTCCCAGCCGGGGTTTCTTAACCCTGTCGAAAGTGAAATTATTGGAGGATACAGTACTTACCTTGAGGTCCTCACCAGAATTTCCAACATATATTACCTATAATGTGAAAACTTGCATACATCTTGGGAATACATTGGGATTTCCCTGCCCAACACCTGCTATTCTAAGAATTGCAGTTAAAAAAAAATAGGATTCGATTTCTTTAGAAATAATATTATTGGTGCCATAAAAATATGGAATTTAGCCTAAACTAAAATATGAAAATTAATTGTATATTTTGTATATTTTAAAATTCGCATTAAAAGGCATCTTCCTGCTTGCAAAAAATGCGCATTAGCATAATGCCTACTAAATATTATGAAACTGACAAATTCGGAAGTTATTAGTCTGCCGCTTTCCGCCAGGAAGCTAAAGGTGTGCCCTTTGGTACTAATATGAGCCATTTCCTTGGATTTCCTATGTAGATATACGCCATGGGACGCCAGTTGGGCCCGTAAACAAGGGCTGCTTAGCCGGGGTTGAGGAAGGTGGCAACTAAGTCCTCCGTTAAGTGCATAATAAGGATTTATGGAGGGATGAAGATGCAAATTCCTTCCTTCCCATTTCTCGAAAATGAGTCTTGTTCTTCCCCATTCAGTTCCCTTAGGAAGGATTCACCGTTCCTGAGGCTCTCCCTTTGTGCGAATAATGCAAATTGAGCGGAGCGTCATGGGTGGGTTTCTGGGCGTGGAAATAGTCCATGCTTGATTCCACTCTGACTCGTCATCTCTAATTGTTCTCACTTTGGCTAAGGAGGGAAGCGGCCGGGCTGGGAAGTGCAAGTGAGGGCAGCCGAAGATACCCAACAGACCTTTCTCAGGACTCACCAGCAGCTAGATAGTCTGATTAAATACATAGCAGTAAATAGTAGGTGAGACTGGGCGAGACAAGAGGCTCCTCAATGGGCTAATCAGAATCTGAACTTCTAATTATAAGCCCAACGGATGAACCGGTTAATGTATCCAGCTAACAGGGCTCATTGGGAGTCCGTTCGGTCACTAGCATCCGCACCTGTGCAAAAGTCCGAATGCAAGCAAATTCTATAGGCATATAATTGCAATATAATTGTAAGAAAAGCGTTTCACTATTATCTGGACCACGTTACCTGTAAGCACGTTGTATCTGCTTCATTGTGTCCACTACAATTTAACGTTGTGCTGAAAACGTATATTTTAAATTAACACTAATATACATATACTATTTTTTTTATAATAATTTATTCAAATATTTCACTTGAATGTAGCGCGCTAAGTCGACCGTATGAAACTACCAGAAATGGAATAACTCTATGTCATTATATAAGGCACTTAACAAAAACTTTGCGAGTGGCGCTACTACTTACCTGTAAGCTTGGCGTTACAATATTTGTGAATAATGTTAATTCACCAAACCGCAAACCCCCAAATAATTGCAATTCAAATTTATAGCGGTGCAGTAATTCGTAGTAGCAGTTGACGTATATACAGATACAAATTGTTTAGATTTTGAAATTTGGACAGAAGGTAGGATTCAAGCAAACTGGTCAGTTACTTCATATGGAAATTCATGACTTGACTTTTGCCTGAAGGTGGGGATTCTGTCCTTTCCCTTGGCTCAATTTCATTTAAAATTTGATGCGTATAAATTACCTACTTAACAAAGCGAACTTATAACATCTCAGCAATCAGAGTGAGAACAAGTGAATATTATTATGTCTTTTTCATTTATAGGTAGCGACTTGACGTAATGGGACAAATCAACTGTGATCGCAGTTTCGCACCGTTTCCCTTCACCAAACAAAATTCTTGTAACTGGCTGTAAGCTTAGTTTTAGCGAAAGCAGTAGAAAGTGACTGGAAAATAAAGAAGCCTAACCTAATTTATCCCGAACTACAGGTAGGTTAATGTAAAACGAAAAAATTGCCATTTATAAGAAAGAATATACATTTTGAAGAAAATTAATTCCTTTTGGTGCCATAAATAAGTGTGAACCAAAAAGTAATTCTAAAGTTCTCTTGCTCTTAGTTAGCCAGTATGAAGTATGGGAAATGCTCCTCGAAATCTACCGTTACTTCTATACTAGTATACCAGCAGCGGGTTCACTGTGCCAAAGCCCTTGATAAGGAAGCAATAAGCCTAATGACAGGGCCTGTAACCTGGAAAGAAGCGGGTTAGAAAAAGTGAGAGAGGTCCATGGTAAGAGTATGAAAAATTGGGCATAGTCCGAATTCGCCATGCTTTTCCTCATTCTAATCAAGAGCACATAGTACGACTTGGGCTCTCGTGCTCACCCCAACAACTTACGCTTAGGTAATAGTGAGTCAGGTGCATGTTCACCGGAACTCCTTCATAAACCATAAATGCTCACACTATAGGATATTGTCCCATTAAATTTACATGCATGCTCGTATCATCATTTCCTACGGAACTTCCGTCTTCAGTCTGGATCCCAGTCCTTATTGTTTTATGCACAACTATTACTATCTCTAGTCTCCGTTACGCTCAAATTAGGCTGTTTATTAGGTACATGCTAATAATAGGCATTAATGGGATCATTTGACAGGGCTCAGGTGCGAATTCGTGATACAGCTACAGTACAGTAGTAAAACCTTGTACAGTTACTCTGATTTTTTTGTAATAGAGACAAAATTCGTATATTTATTCTGAAATAATGGAAATTAGAGGTGACGGAACGTAAAAGAGACAAATGAAGAGGCAGTGCGGAGGAAATGCGGATTTGAGGACGTTCCTGGCCAATTCCATTCAATTGTCCGCTTACTGACCTTGCACGGTCTCATCCTGCTTAAGAAGACAAGGCGTATTACCTGGAGTCCTCCATATTAAATTGACTAGGTGGTTGGAGTTGGATACATAGTTTAGATGTAATCAGGAGAGGATGTTAGTAGTAAATATAAATACTAAATCCTAAACTCATTTTAACCTAATAAAGGTTACAGCTAGCCTATAATTAGGCACCTGTTGCGGGAGGCCTTTGTTTTGGGGAGTCCTCCAATTCTGCGTATAAGCTATCTATACATCCTATTGTAGTATCCAAGCTGGAGGCCCGCAATTTTCAGGATTAATGTACCGTTGAATCCCTGATGGAGGGGAAGATACGGAGACTCAGTTGGTATTAATAGGCCCAGCAGGGAAGATTTGGCATTGCTTACAGAAGATTAGAGCTGAGTTCTGGACTTCCGCTCCGCCTCCGCAACCTTGACCATGACACGCCCAAGTCTCACAAAATGTGGACCAAGATGCTCCAAAGTGTAAATAAATTATTTACAAATTATGATTCCCGGATCAAAGAAATATGGGATTTCTCCTAATGTGCTATTGTCTTCTTTATTTTAGACATTTTCAAATTCAAAGTGAACTCCATGCAATTGACCTTGTAGCATTTCTGGATTAGCCCAAGGATAAACTCGCAAGGCCGAATCGTATTTTTGAATCATTGTAATTATGGCGCCGGTTAAGTTGTAAAATATTTCGGTATCAAGAATACTACATACACATGGTCATTAGCTCATTTGATATTAACTAAGGTCGTAATCCTTCCGATCCAAAACTAAAAACTGTATATAATAGATGGCATACTTTTTTAATGGTAGAATTGTTTAAATCTTTGATCTCCGTATAAGTTAGATCCCTCCTGTTAATTTGGGCCTCATTATAATTATTGGGTACTACGTCTCGTATCAGACATCACACCTCATCACTTTCCCCTTTAAGTCGGGACACGCAAGCTAACTGAGGATTTGATTAGTGGCCTAATAGCTCTCCCCTACTGCTGCAGATCACGCTAGAGCCTACAACTGACCTCAACGGCCCCGGCTCAGCTGGGCCAGCCTACTAAAAGTGAGAGTATGCGGAAGAAGGAGGAACCAAAGGTCATTCGACTCATCCCGGACTAAATGACTGGCATTAGCTGGGACCGAAAAAACGCTTTTAATATTGTTAGGATGATCCCTGTTCGGGCTTTGGATGTACGAGTAGGACAGTACAAGGAACTAACAGGATGCTTTTCTTAATTCTAATAATTAATACTTTGAAATTCTAAAATGTACAATTTTGGATGGAAGCGAACGCTTTGAGGCTTATTTGTAGTTAGGATTCGGCTCATTCTGGGTGAACGTAACAGTAAAGCTTGGGTCAATTACGGCTGCCTGTCCCACTTGATTAGGCTCAGGACTTGTAATTGAATTGCGTTGCGTGTCAAGACTGATTACGATTCCTGAGCACATGTCGTTAAGTTAGGGCGGACGAGGAGTCAACAACTCCTTAGCATCGTAATATGTACCTCCTCATGTAGGATGTACGCTTACGTTACTCATTCACGCAATTTGAAGTACCGAGAGGCGGAATTGATCCTGTACCAGTGTAATACGTACTCCGAACTAAGAATTAAGTTCCCCCAAAATATAGAAAGTGGAAAGAAATTAAAAATGGGAGCTTGCAGAAAAAAGGTGGGGAAAAGTGAGGAGCAGTTCAAGATGACTTCCCTGCATTTTCCGTATAGGAATCTTAATTTCGTAACCTCTCCTGATGCTGATGAGACCCATCCATAAGCCATTCTGCTACTACTACTCATCTTCAGTAAAAGCCTGCAATCAGGGGATCCCGGTACTCCGGCCGTAATGTTACGAGACCGCAGGTAGGTACGTCGGTGATAAATATCCAAATGAAAACCTGAACCTGACGGCGGAAAACGCATTTTATGGCCTAATACATAATAATTCAGTTCATGACCGCAAAGGAGACAACTCCTACTCGTACACAATGGAATAGGGCCCTCCCGAATCCGCCTGTTAACAAATACTACCAAACTTTCAGTTTTTAAACCTCACGACATTTTTCATATATGTAGGTATACGTATACTAAAAGTGCATATGAGAACCTCCGAGATCTCCTGTTACTTTTGTGGTTAACGGTACATAAGGGGAGATTGAATCTATGTATTTGTGATCCTATGTTATTGTAATTAGTCCATGTATTCTTTCCTTAATTTGACAATGGCTGTTCGGCTTGTTTACACTTTACACATGCTCTCGGCTTACGGTTAAAATGGATTTGACCACACAGCGCGTATAGGCTATGGTCTATGGTCCAACCTCAATGACCTGGATTTGGGTGAATTATGTATTTGTTTTAGGCTGTGCGGGAAAGTGGACAGTATGCGTATACAATACATACAGACTGGTCTTAGTTTTGGAAGTCGAAATTACTTAAAAATACAGAATTGCTGACTGATATTTATTTAAATAAAATAGTTTCGGTTAATACCAAATTGCTTTTAACAAATACAAGTGACACACCGTTAAACGGTCCATTTTCGAGTTTGCATATATTCGAGCATAGTATTCGCTAATATAAAATCTAAAAATATATCAAAGCGAACAACAGGTTGATGCTTTGAGTTATTTATGGTGATGTGGTATCATAATCTGAATTGAAGTGGAGAGCTCTTCTGTAATTTACAAGATACTTGTCCATATTGTCCGCAGGCACTTCTTGGCCCGAGGATCCCTAAAATTGCGTTTTGAAAGGGAAATTAACATAAAAAGAGGAATTTAGTTGAAGGAGCAGGAGTTAGGCACGGGCAATTACTCTCCAAGCGTCTTCTTTCTTCTTGTTTGTCACTTGGGAGTGTGTGCACAGGTAATTGTTTCCTCCTCAACAATGAAATCATTCATTTAGGCCTGTCGAGGAGGAAGGACTTTAGGATATTGAATTACACGGGCTCACGTGCCCTCCCAAGACAGGCAATGTCAGGGACACTTGGAAGAAACGCACTACAGGATGGATAAGGCCAAAAGTCCGTTACAAAAAATTTGACGAAATGTGTGGCCTCTGGAGGTCCAAACATTTATTGAATTAAATGTACATTATGATTTCCATAGGTCGCCCTTGTGATCAGAAATGTCAAGTATTAATATATACTGTACTTTCGGAATCCACATGAAACCAGCTTTCCATTGATGTGCTACTTGTCCAGGTTTTGCCGAAAGACCCGTTGACCTTTGACCCCGTGTATCTCGAATGCGGGTGCGATTGACCTAAAACTCTGTATATATGTACATAGTATCTAATATATGTACATATCAGTAAGAAGTGGATAAATTTTGTAATTGACTTTTGGCCTTATCCTTTCCATGCATTTTACCATTTACCATTACCACGTACCACTGAATATGAGCCTAAATATATTTCATACCAGAATTAGCTACAAATCATTGTATTGTTTTCCTTCACACGGCGTAATTTGGGTAAAATTTTTGGTTCTCGAGTCAAGCGTTTCCTCTATTCGTGATTGATTTAATTTATTTTTAAATCCCATAATCCTTAGCTCAATTAACTGTTAATTGTTTGGGCAAAAGGTGCATATTGCATAACTTTTTCTTTCACAAAACCTATTGTTTGCCAATTTAAATGACGATATATAGCAGTTATTGAAATCAAAATCAATTTAGAGAAAAGGTACAACATCTTATTCCTCTCTCGGAATAAGCTTGGTTTAAGGGTTAAGAGGCCAATGTTGTGGACATCCAACGAAATTGTAATAACATCAAGTATTACCTTCACGAGTGGTATAGAAAGTAGCATATGTAGGGAACTGCAATATTTCATGAATTTTGCACAGTATTCGTAACGCCCGTTCTCGCATATCGCAGGGAACCCGAAACTGAAAGGGCTTTAGATGTAGGCCTGGGAAGGTGAGACAGATGGATGAATTAGATGATTGTATTTATTGTATTGTGTGGTTGGAGTGCGGGGCCTCTGCAAATTCCGTTCCGGACACTTGGCTCTCGGAAGAAGTAGGAAGCTGGCTGGCTGGCTGGCTCTGGCTACTGTAGCACAAAGCCAAGTGTCATCATTTAGGAGAAGAATGGATAGGCGGATATCTCTGATCCGATCTCTGGGATTCCAAATCAGTTCTTCCGAAGTTCATGGGAACGGACTCCGCTTTAGTCTCCCCCCACCTGAACCACATTGATTTATGACAGGGAGTTCACTCTCTCTTTGAGCCAGTGGCAGGCCAGGCAGTCCATTGACGTCTGACCCGGACCAGGCCTTACGAAATAAGACCTAGAGACAAAACGGGAAGATTTTACAGTAGGAGGTAGTATGATAAAAATCTCAGCGGTTCGCAATAATTTGGCACCATCCAAAAATAGTCCATATAATTGTTATTCGTAAACTAAATATTTGCATAATTTAGCTTATAGGTTTTCCGCTTTACAATTTTAGGGTTCCCGATGCCAATAATTATGGTACTCGCCCGTAGGAATCCTAAATATGTGGGATTTAGGGATATTGTAGGTATGCCAGAACCAGAAAAGTCGGAGTTTCCCCTCAAAACTGTTGAAACCATGTAATTAAGCGCAGTACAACAATTATGACTGCCTCTCACTTTGAGACAGTACAAATAGTTTTAATATGACAGTGACAGGAATGCCGAGCCCCATGCCTTGGTCTTTTAAGGTAAAAGGAATGTCTAAATACGTGTGGCCAGACGAAGAAAGTCATTCTCTGAGTCAATGACCAGGACCGGAGCCCAGTCCCCATTTACATAATCCATTTACATTGGATTAGGCCTAAGTACATTAAAAGGTATTTTGGAGAAGTTAATCAAAGGCCTTAATTAATTCCTCCTCCCAACGTGTTATTGACATGTATTTATGTTTTAGGTGGTGGGACGAAAGCACTTAGCACTCCGAAATATGATTGGGCTCCGACTCGGCTCCCTGCAATATTTCCTAGTTCCCAGTACACATATTTGGTCATCCTAGTAATTATTGGTAAGGACGGGGAGCCGAATAATTGAATCCGCTGTCAATCCAATTGTCCCGACTAGAATTAGCTTCCTCAACTGATCCCTATCACTGGCATAGACCATTCCAGATCAAGATAACGAAACGGAAAGCCTGTCGGCGGAACTTGAACTCTGAGTGTCAAAAAATGGGAACAAAAACAGATTCACTTTTCAGACCCTTCAGCTTTTTTGGACTGGAGATAATAAGGTGATGGCGGACCATTACGCCGCCTTACCTGTGGCTCTTACGTAGATACGCACCGCAGTCCATTGTCCTTTCCACTTTTTGGCTCCAAGGTAAAAGTATAGGAAATTGCTGGACTGGGAATGAGCCCAAATTGATTCGCACTTTAAGATCAATTACGCAAAGTGTCGGCTCCTATACGTAAGTACAAGTGGGATTTGGGGGATATGTGTTTGAGTTGCTGAAAGGAATTGCAAAACTTAAATTGCAAATATGTAAAAAATAAAAATAATTAAATAAATAAAAAATTGAGAAAAAAGTCGGTGTTTGTGAACGCTAGAAGAGCAGATTTAAATTCTACGTTGTTGACAGCAATTAAGTTTGACATTGTAAATCTAACGAACCGAATATAAAAGAATATGAACTACATTGACTGTAATATTACGACGGATTAAAGTTTATGAAGCCATTAATTTGCTTCTTTAGCATTTAGGCTTCTCGAATAAAATATTTAGCAATTTAAATAAAAAATATTCAGCAAATGCTCTTTAGAGTTTAGATATTTGATGTTTTTAAGTGCGTTAACACTGATAGCACTACAACAATTGTTTGGCTTTTTGCTCAACGTCCTGACCTTGTAAATTAAAACCTTCATTAAACGCTAGCCTAACCTTGTCACAAACGCTACCTACAGAATCTGTAACTTTTTTTTCACTTTTAATCACGATTTCGATTTTCAGGTGGCGGAAAAAATGTATAATTTGCTCCTTATTCGCCATTTGAAAATATTGCAGGTAAATATACTCGTATGAAATAGTAAATTTTATTTTGGAGCTGTACGTAGTTTGTCTTTATGCTTCGATAATAATCACTGTAACTGCATGTAAGTATGATTTTTGTCGATATCATATCCTTGTCGAGAACACAAAACCTAATTGATATTTAGTGCTAGAGATTTAAGTTTAAGACACTATCGGTAGTAACGAGTAACTAGCTTTTACGCATTTCATTCCCAAATAAATTACAAAATATGGCATAGAATGATGGTTTAGCGAGTTTTGCATTGATTGAATGTGACTTCCCAAATATGCATTCTTACAACTTCCCTAATAATTTTCAACATTTATATTATTTATTACCAAAGAATAAAAATACGTAATTATCTTGATTGCAATTTCTGGTCAACCGATTACACGCCGTATGATTGGATAATATCTTATGACTAGTACTTTGGTCGTACAGTGCTTAAATAAATAAATAAAATAATAAATTGCTTAAATATCTGTAGTACGTGATATTACCAATTAATATAATCTATAAAGGAGGTTGACAGAGTCCCAGGACCCAAGAATGAGGGACCCTCTGGGCCTGTCGGTACGTTCAGAAAGGTCGTCCTCCTTGTCGCCTCGTCACGACGGCCCTAACGTTACATAATTAAGAATTAACCGCTCCGAAGCCCACATTTTATGTAGGTAAAGTACTGGGTCTCCTTTGTGCTGTCAGGTGTAACTCCCATGCCCCTCAAAGGGGATCCCGCTAGTCCCCACTTGACTCCGACTCCTTCCAAGTCCCAGTCCCCTATAATTTTAATTCCCACTCCTATACTACTATTTACTAGTTGGGCACTTCCGTGGAATTAGCCTCTAATTTCCCCTTGTCCCAAGAATGTGCCAGTGGGACACTCTATTCTCAGTCCTGGTTTCTATCTCCAAACTGTAACCACAGTCCACAATGCACTTCATCATTCTCTCCAGATACAGTAAGGGCCTCTTCAGATTCAAAAACTATTTTCTCATCAATAATCATTGGAATGATTATTCTGTATGCTTCATCTCTTCAGGAATTAGTATACGAGGGCGCTACAATAAATTTCCCTAAATGGCCGATCAGATTTGACAAATCGAAATCATACAATTTTCTAAACCTCGCGAATAACAACCTAATGCTTATAGTAAGTGTAATTTCGAAAATAATATATTTTACCGGAAATTTTAAAATTCCGGCAGTGAAGTCATTTGACTCATTCGAATAAGGCTAGGTTCGGTAATATTGAGACCTGTTAGGTGGAGTTGGCGTATATAAAGTTAGGTTAGGTTGGAACAGTTAAAGACAAAAAACGAGGAATATTTAAACGATCACCAATTAATTCGAAATCTCTCACCAAATAGAGCAGATTTCCGCACCAAGGAATATATAAAATAAGAGAATTTTAATTGCGTTAATTATTGCGAAAGAAAAGAACATTTTGCTCATAATAAGCCTCAAATGATTGTTACGTAATTTGCTGTAATTGGTGAGGAAGTCTGCTTTAATTGATGAGAGATTTCAAATTGATTGGTGATAGTTTAAATGGCAGCCCAAAAAACCAATAATGGTATTTAATGATTACTGAAAAAAATCAGGACTCAAACAAAATACTTTACCATTAGCGCTTAACTTAGCGCCTGTAGAAAGTAAATTTACTTATTTGGTAATGCGGTGGAACACTAATTAATTAATTTTCCGAGATCGATGAACGTTAAGTAGTTATACTGTACTAAAAACGTAAATAAATAAAAGTGGGAATATACTATAGTATTTATGTTGTGAATCTGATTCGCCTTAGTTAATGGATACTTGAAAATATTGCGTTACATGTTACATATTGCACAAATCTTTCGAGACAGCCCTCGTATGCGGTAGTAGATAGTTATGTCGCTGATGTAACGTCCATTCTCCGTCCCCATTTTATTTGCACGATGCTCACTTGACAATTACAAGTTTGAGGCATTCAGGGTAAGGAGAAGAATAGAAGGGTTGCCCATTGTAGCCTTTCAAGATGAGGGAAGATTGGGAGGTCTTGATCCTCTTCACGTCTATCTAAATCTAAAGTGAGGTGATGGATCATCAGAATAAATCCAGTTAGATTCACCCATCATCCTAAGTCTGCCTAGTGTTCCAAGGAGCCAATAGTTGCGGAGAATCCAATAACTTAATCCAATATTGCTTTACTAAAAATATGCTCAAGGAATCTATGGTAAAACAGTGAACAAATTCCAAAAAATTAGTAAATGCTACATACGGCGTAAAATGGACATTGGTTAAATATCTGTTATTAGCCTACAAAATACTTTATTTAGACTTAAGATAAAATACTTTGATTTAACCAGTAAGGTATGCTGTATGTTTACATTTACATTTAAAGTATACATTACTGAGCCAAATTTAATTGTCTTATGCTGTTATATTAGCTTTAAAATGACTTGCTGTAAAATTAATAAGTAACTCATGAGAGGCGGGTCTAAACTTTCCTATACATTGAACCTGCTACCTTGAACTTGCTCATGCCTCACCTTCAGCTTTACCTACTACAGCCCAACTTAACTTACCAAGGTATCTACTATATAGAAAAGGAAATGAGTGGAGCATATTATTGCCAGGAATTAGGAGTTGACAAGGCATTCCACCGTTATTTGGGAAGGATTTTGGAGGAACTTGGATCCCAAGTCCTAACCACAGATCATCTATGTAGTTGGTAGTCCGTACGGCGTAATGGAGCCGAAGCCGTGATATTATCCATGGAGGATTTCCCAGATCGGCCTCCACCTTGCCTTATTCCCTTTCATTTGGAATTATGCATACCGGCCTAAGTACAGCATAAATCTGAACTGAGAGTGACACTCTGGCTTGCGGTTACATGCTTAGAAAGGAAAGCAGGGAGCAACGGATATTAGGCGGGCGGGGGAACCTGTAAACGGGAACACAGGCTCCAAATCCTAATGCGCTTAGGATCCAACTTCCTAACTTTTCGCCAATGTCCACTGAGCGCCGGTGAACTCTTAAGGACGAGGTATGTATGAACTGGGTGACGTAGGGACTCCGCACTCATTATGATTATAAGCCAGTCCTTACTGTATCTATCTGGCCCAAAAATTAGGCGGACTTATGCCTAATTCCTTCCCCCTCTTCCTTGAGGAGCCGATCCGTGAAATTAAGGTAGGACTCACGGAAAGAGGCCCAGATAAAAATTGGTTGGGACTGGACTCTGTGACAGACATGTCAATATGATTAGGTGGACATGCCTCCTCGGTTTCCGTACTTTTAATGCAAATTCAGGGATTGAGCTATGAAGCACACGCAGGCCAGACATACGGTTACGTTAGGCCTCAGACTTCTCCTTTCCTCACGCAAGTTGCAACAAGGGTGGGTTGGTTGGATTCTGCATTGTGCTCCAAATTCCGGCATGTTCTACTCGCAAATTCAAATATTTGGAAAACGGGAAGTGAGGGCAGCGAGGCATTAAAGCCTAGTATTCTGCATTAGAAGAGTCATGAATTATGATTCTTTACAAGAGACACACTTAAATTCTCACACACAACTACTACAGGGAGCTCACAACTAACAAATAGTGTTTGCAATGAGTGTTCAGAATCGACGTTCACAATTTAAGCTCACAAATAACAAAGAGTGTTCGCAATGGGTGCTCGCAATCGGAATGCACAATCGTTGCTTACAATCGGTGTTCACAAATATTCACAATGAGCGATGGTATTACGCATATTTTTCACCCTGATGGGACTAATGATTGGATTTATTTTCTTCTCAATTATAGTAAAATCAAATGGTTGTTACCAATGAATGCACGCATGCCTGCTGACAAAGGCACAAGCGGCAAACTTCAAACACAGTCATGGGAATCTACTTTGAACATTTTTTGCAACTCAAGGCCATTGGTGTTTACCAATTAGTTATAAGGGAAGTCACACTATATTTTTTTAGTAAGATAAGTTTGGTGGCAGCATTTTCCAACCTGTCCTAACTCACTAAACAAAAAAGGCGTCATACGTGTACATAATTTTTATAAGCTCATAATTTCTAATAACTCCAACGGTGTATAATAATATTGCTAGTAAGTGTTTCATAAGTCAAATGTAGAGCATTTTAAAGTACAATTAGGTACAGAGTCTGTTTCAGGGCTAAGCTTGATCTTGATATAACGAAGCGTGTGAGAATCTGAGAATTGTGAATTCTTCAAAGAGACCAGTAAAAGGTATTGAATCTGTACGACTATATCCGACCACCCGTATTAATTATTGAAACCAATTATTGGAACCATTTCTATGTCAAGAGCACTGATTCAAGTATAGGAGGCACTAGAAGTTGTCATAAGGGAGTTGGACCCCTTTCGGGGAACAGGAGCATCCCTCATGCACGTACATAGTACATTATCGTTGGTATTAGATCATCACTCGAGCCCTATCAAGTAATGAAATAATGCAGTTTACCTTTGGGATGAGTCTCTGGCTCAAGAGGAAGATGTTCCCATGTTAAAAAGGCATGGAGGACCTTCTCCCCCGCACCAGTTCAGTTTGAGTCTCATGGACCGATGATCTTGCGGTCCCCTTCCAACAACCAACCCATTTCAGTCCGCTACCTTCAAGGAGCAACAATAGGCCTCAACCTCCAGCTCCCTTTACCGCCTACTTGGACATAGACAAATATTATTCTAAATAAGTCCTCAAGATCAATTGAGCAAGGGATGAGCAGGCTAAGGACGTTCCCAATTCACAGTTTAAAAAACATTGATTGAGCATTGTGAGACGGCCTTGATCTCGAGTGCCAAGTTCTGTGAAAGCCGTTGAAGGAGCTACTCAAGTCATTAACAAGCACCGACGCCAACCTCGCAGGTCAATTACAAGTAAGCTCGTCAATTTAATTTTCATAATATATATACTGTATCTCATTTCCGACTATACAGCGTCCAATTGATATCAGCAAGGAAACTATTTTATAATCTCTATTTTCAAAAGTCATTCCGTGGGGTATCGTGTAGCAGTTAAATCTGTACGGGCACACACTGGTACCCTCCATGTAGGTCATATCATAACCACCTAACAATAACAATATCTCTGAAGTAGGAAGCAGTCATCTATCTAAAACGCTAATCCCCAGTACAGAAAGGCGTGTGCGTGTGGGAAAAACGGGAATACTGGAAGACTCAATTCGCTATTGTATTTATTTGGAGATGCTCGCAAATATTAAAGTTAGCATTCTACAGTTATATGGAATACATTCAGTTTCTTAAAGCTTCTTTTTTAAGGATTAGAGCCCATCACAGTACAGTGTACACATACACAGTAATGACAAGTCTACCTAAACTATTGGTTAAATCCCGTTCATATAATTTAGAAAAAGTAAGAATTAGTGACAGAGACAGCCGCACCTTTATAAGCTAATCAAACCTAACCTAACCAAGTATAAAATTTTCGCATTGTAAGTACGAGTAATACGTTTTCCCCTTAAAATGAATATTCTTTTGCCGGAATCCTGTATTTATTTTAGGTGTCTTCATATATATGTAAAAATCTCTTGAATTTGAAATAAGCGAACAATTGTAGGACTGGTCAGAACATTTGAGCATTGACCTTTGTAGGACTTGCGTGTATTATTTTAATGTCATTGTGTGCCTTCTCAACTAAAGAGTTAAGGCAAAAGGCACCCGGCTTCCACTCGGACTTACACTTAAAGCTTGTCATCAAAACGAATGAGTTGTCAGTTTTGTTGCCTGCCTAGAAACAAATGGTTCAAATTAGGAAAACAGACGAGGATGTTGAGTTCCGAGGATCCGAGGCTTTCCTGCCGCCTGAACTTAGGATCCTTCCTGTAGGAAGCAGGAATAGGCCTAAAAAGGGAAATGTAAGGCAGGAGGGGCGTTTTGGATTATTTGGATCCGAAAGGTAACTGGATTGAAGCTTTACCTGCTGAACCTGACCGTGAATTCGAAGAAATATAAAAAACACTCCTGGTGTGGGGTGGGGGAACAAATACTAGTTGATAGGGCCATCATGGGCTGGTAGAGCCTAGCCTAGAGTCGACAGTACATTAGATGACAGCTCCTGGTCGGATGACAGTTTCCTGCTCAATGTCAATTATGCTCGGGACTTACCGTTCCTCTCCTCACTCCATGCACTCGGCCTTACTGCCTCCTATTTAGGCCCAAATCAGATAATCTTCCTCATTTCGCACACTGACTTACTTTTCTCCGCTTCAGGACCCTTTTTAATCTTAAATGTAAAATATAGGGCTCTCCCCAGCCCGAACGGATTTTTTTTGGCAAAAACTGTGCAAAAAGGCCATTGCAATAAAGAGGAGGATCGCGAGGAAGTTTTGGCAATTATTGTCTCTTCATGTGCAGAATACTCCGTATGGTTAGGTGGCATTGGGACCTTACAGGTGATTACAAAGCATTTGCTGGGATTAAAGTCGTAAGTCATTTTTACATTAGGGTGCAAAAAGATCGTTGCAAAAAATTAGGATCTCAAAGTTTTAACTCAAATATTCTTATACCTCCCTATTGCTTGAGATAGAGTAATAACACTGTTGATAGGCACTTTGGTAAAGTTTAAATGTTCTTTGGAGCCAATCAGGTAGCTTAAGGGTTCTTGTGCCTATGTTGTAAAGATGATGCTGTAATATCGGCAAATTAGCAAGAATAATAATTTCCCGAAAAAGGGGAAAATGTTGCATTTTACGATACTCCACAAATGCAGTACTTACATAAAAATAGTATTATTGAGTACCTACCTAAACATAGTTGTTAAAACAATAGTAAGAATGCTGCCACCCATGAAGAAGACATAAATGCTTGAATCTTCAAACCTTAATTATTGACATAAGTAGGTACTACATATATAAACACTATGTATGTAATACTACTACTCTACACTGCAGGTACATTTTAATTGCCGAACAGATATTTTGTTTTAAAGATACGTCATAGGGTTTGGTCAGAATCTTAGCTCCATGTTCACAAAATGATCTATACTCAACCTCAATAATAAGCGTAATAAGAAACAACATGGGTCCAGGATTTTTTATAGGCAACAATTAGAATGAGACAAAATTGCGAAAAAACTGAAAATTTGTTTGTCGAAAATAGACAATAATTTGCTGAAGCCCAAAATTGCAATATAACTGTACCTACCCCACCCTTTTCCTTAAACTCTCTAAAAGCGAGGAAAGGTGTAATCCAACGGTACATCGGCTTAGGATCTGGACAAGGCTGAATCTTACTTTATATCTTCCTAACGCTATCTGAGGCTTTGACTCTTGACTATCTAAAATGAGATCTACACTTACATAACATTTGCCTAACAATGGGGCCTATCCTCCCTCACCCAGCCCATAAAAAGGGACAATGTTTTCCTAGTCTGAAAGTGATCCTACTTTCATTGGCCCTAAGCACATATTATTACGGCTGATTTAAATTTAAAGGGGACCTAAGCGGCTAAGACGCTCAAAGCCCTCAGCTTAGGCTCGTGGAATGCAGTCTGCAGCATGCAGTATGCAAAACAGAGCATTAAAAGAGGCTCTGTGAGAACAAAGGTTTTGGAACCTAACTTGAACTTCCTCATCTGAAAAGGAGATTCTTAGAAAAACTTTCCAAGTGTATTACGGAATAACACTACTTATACTTGGGCAGGCTGTAGGGGAGGAATGGGCCTAACGCTACCCTCATCCCTCACAATTAACTTACTAAGCACTCCAACGGCCCACGCCAGGCTCGAATCAAATAGTAAGAGCCAACTCATTCCGTTGCTCTTGAGGAAAAGGGACTTATTTGTTTGGAGCGGGACGGGAGTTATCATTATTATAAATGGACCTTTTACTATTATGGGAAAATATAAATAAGCCCATATAAACAGTGTATTAGGCTCTAAAGGGCTCAATTTAGCCACAAAATTCTGGGCCTCGCCCCTTTGTTCACTCCCAAAACGGGACACTTGATCCCATACCTGTAAACGCTTTCAATCTATTCGAATGGGACTGGTATATGATCTCTGGGTGCAGTATGAGTGCTAATTTAACCCTAGGTTAGTTCTTGGTTGGTTGGTTCCACGGGACAAATGCGTTAAGGTAAATGTATGGAATTATGCTGATTTTTTAGGTAGCCTATAAATTTAATGCTGCCCAAAAAGTACAGATTTCCGAAATAGGTAAATAAGCAAAAATCGGCGTTTACTTGGAATAAAGCAATTTCTGGCCACGTCTACGTGCGTCTATGTACTAAGGTAGACATACCTGGAGATGACATAGTAGATAGAGGCTACAGGTGCGTTTAGATGGAGAGTCCTGATCCTGAATGGGAATAGAGTGCCAATCCTCTATTGACAGGCACGGGAGCCTGGCTAACAATGCCCGGCCAAACAATGAGGATATCATATGTGGAGAAGAAAGGCGGGACTACAAAGGGGTAGCAAATAAGACGGGGAACGGAATTAGATTCTAACTGCGAATCCGAGTCTTATCTGCGGAGAAAGGCCCTCATCACTCATCAGTCATTATCCGTTCACATTCCTGGGTAGGAACTGTAGGCAGATCTCCAGCCTCAAGATTAGTTATTTCTACCGCAAGGGGGTTCCATTAATTGTCAACCAAGTGGGAGATGAGTCCTTTGTCAAGGGACTGATTGATCGGGCAGTCGGCTCACGTGGCTAAAGAGGTTCAAGATTTGGATGCTGAGGCTGAAGTCTTCCTGAATCTGAACTGTCTTCATAAGCCATACGCCCTATCAACATCTATTCCAGTTTGCTTTGAATTGGGAGTTTGCAAGATCTGTTAAATCCCGTTTTCCTACATTTTTGTAGTAATTTAAATTCGTTCTTCTGTTCGGCTGCAAACGTTTCCGGTTTCCTCCTGTTTGTCAACTTTTCACAAGAAAGTGTTTTTTTTACAATTCAATTTTTTGCATGAAAAATGAAATTCAAATATATGAAAAACAACAAGCATATACTCCTTTTTTTAATTTTCAAATAATTTGTACGTATCCCATTGTCAAGTAAATTGCACCTTCAAAGAGCACAAACTTCAATAATTTTTGTCTAAACTTTAGCGGGAAATAAACGATTGGATTTCTATATGGAATTTTAGAGTGATTGAATTCGACTCACAAACTCTGAACAGCCAGTATGCATAATGTACAAATTCCTAATCAATCTGCAAATTGTATATTCGACCCATTTATAATTTAAATAATTTAATGGACAAACAAAATTGCATGAAAATTTGGATGATGAATTAATTTGCAATTTGTACAGAATTGCACATTGTTGCAAAGAACAATTTTGACCAGCATATTCTGGTTCCTGGTGTTTATTTCGCAACTCTCATCGATCCTTTTCCACGAACTTTGCAATCTACGTTAGATTCCTGACAATCGTATTCGGCTTCGGCAAAAATAGATACAAATTCGGCTCGCATTGTTAAGGTCCCTGAGACGTGAGGCTGGGCTTTGAGGCCCAACCAAAGGCTCCTGCTTCCTTTAAATTTAAATCCGTTCCTGTATTTGCTTAAATTCCGTACTAAAGTTCACACACTCCTCGGCGCTCATTCCCAATCTGTAGTCTGTAGTGCCAGACCATACCCCACAATGGCCTTTCCTTCCGTGAACCTCCCCAGCCAAGCCCTACCTTTTTCAGTATTGTTGAAGCCCCCTACAATTAAATCCTTTTGTTTTGATCCATTTGGGGCTCGGTGAATGTCAATGGCCTGAGTGGGTCCCAGAATTGCCATGTGTGTTGGAAGTGGAGGCAGGGTTCCTCCTGGTCCTAACCCCGCCAACCCTAATTTTCACACTTAAATCTGTAATTGGGGGAAGACAAAGAATGATGACTATTTGGGATCGCATCTGAGTCTGAACGGCTTGCGTGAGATTTCCCTGATATCCGGATTCCTTGAGAGTCATTAGAGGGAAGGGAAAGGGCAGGGGCTGGTCTCGTGTGAAGCCTGCATTAACACCTTAGCTCACACAACTAGGTTCATCTGTTTCGGTTTACTGGCAAAAACAGAGGAAGGTAGGACCAGGCCCATTTCCATTCCTATTGCTCAGTCAGGCTCAAATAGGGATTTCCATAAATAAGTCTAAGCGTGCCTAACGGATCCCAACTCAGCACTTATCTAACGTTATGCCAATTATTGTCAAAAACTCAAATAAGTGCCCACTACAGGCCATTGTTTATAGTCCTAAGCCTGAATGAGACTGAAAGTCATGGACGTGCACATACTGATTATTTCTTAGTTTCGGAGTAAATTAATAATTAGCCCTACCTGTTCATCATAAGCTGATACGATGCGATGGCATTAAAAATGATGTCTGTAAAGGATGGCATAAGTTAGAATGGAGCATAATAATAAATGTCCTTATTTTTAGCACATATTACCAAGAATTAGCTATTTTCCATTATAAAGGTTGTATTCAGGCGTAGATTTATTATTAATAGTTGCATGCTACCTGCATAGTAAATATATTGAAAATTGAAAACAATATTTCGTATGGAATTTTTTTAAGCGTACACATCAGACGTAAAAGTAGATAAATAGTGCGAAAAGCAACTCATACCGCTCAAAGACTCATGACATCTGTGATATTAGTATTCATCTTACTGACTCGTTACTTAATTTTATCTCAACGGAATTAATATCTATGACAAGCTCAAAGGTCCAAAAAATGCTTGGAATTAAGGAAAGCTCCCAAGAAGAATTGGCCTGGGTTATTGAATGTATGTAGTAGTAGGTATGAGATCAGAATTTTCCGGGTCTTGTTCTCCCATTTGTTGGAGTTGTTCCATTTAACCGTTCCTCCTACTCTGCATAAGCTCAGGCTGTTCAGACTATCCGGAAATGGTGAAAGATGAAGGAGAGGAGCTCCCTGCTGGCTGGCGTTATTGTCACATCATCCCTTCATTTCCCTGCCTTGGGATGGGACTGACTCCGTCATGGTTGACAATGAGTCTTTGACATCTAAACTCTCGAGAGGGGGGAAAAACTGTATCATAATTTTTTACCCTTCCGAAAATCAGAGTAATTTGGAAGTTTGGGTCTATGCAAATAACGGGGCGGCTCTCTCCACCCTCTTGAACCTAACTGGGTGATTAGGTGACTGTGACAGGAAGATGAATCACCTAGAGTCTTCTTATATGTATTTTAATGACTCTTTCTCATTTTTTCCCCCCCAGATTTACTTACTGACTGAGCTAATCGGCATAATTAGAATATTGGATGAGGATGGGGAGCCCTGCTGAGTACGTCAAGCTGCACCAACCTAGCGCTACACGGGATCCCCGCTGCCGGATCTCCTGCAATTATCTACAGATACTTGCCCTGCTCGTAGTCGGACTCACTTTAATACCTACACCTGCGTACACTGTAAGTATTGTAGACATATGGAGTTAATTGTAGTTGTAATACAGTTAAGATTTACTCCACGGTGTCTTTCACACTCTTTTCTTTTGATTTTCAAAAAGTGTTTAAAAGATTAGCGTTTAAATATTTATCAGATTGCACACGACTGCTCAGTTTAGCTTGAATCATCCTGAAATAGAGGCGGAAGGACTTTCACTTTATGTCACAGCTGTTGATGGGCGGTTATATTGTGCAAGGATATAAGCAGGGCGTGTTACAGGCAAGAGTTTGACCTTTGCCTGTAATCTCCAATATTATGGTCCCATAGTCTGAAACGGAGAGTGGGATTAGGAGTAGGTGCGGTTAAGATGAGGCGTGAAGAATTCTTGTTTCCGGTCCATCCTCGGCCCCTAAATAAAGACAATGGCACGTCGGTATACAAAACAATGCAGAATTCGGAGGCCTTGTACCCACAAATTTAGGTCACTTTGGACAGGAATTTAGCTAATTACAATTATCAGAATTAATTAATACAGGTACATAGTTGCTAGTACCTACAATCAGTCACGTGCCTTGCATTTGGCGAAAAATGTTACATTATTATGGCTATGAAGCGCTAAGTAGAACGATCTAGTTGGCAAATTAGAGCATTGTACTTATGCAATGTTATATGACTAAGTGTTTGGCTTTGAAACCCACAAATCTTAGCTATTGGCTTGGCTCACTGTGTATGTACATATATCATGTATGCAAAATAATACATGCTGTGCTATGTGCAGTTTACAAATTTCCGCTAAATAATGTTAATTTATTGTATATACGGCGATATGGTTTGCTGCTGCTGGTTCTGACCTTAGTATGCGGTCAAACCATGGATGGGACTAATGTACCGTTAATAATTCCAATACAGGTGAAAACAGAGGCGGCTGGAGCCGGGACAGGCCCCGGAACGGATCCTCCAAAGGCCGACTTCCTGACCTCTTCCTCTACGGTAGTTCCTCTGGGACGGCCCGTGACCCCTCCCACCAAGGGCACGGTGACCCCGCCGCCCAAAGTAGCCACTGTGACGCCGTCCCCGAGCTCCGCGAGCCCGCTCCAGGACAAGCTCGGCTCCATCTTCCTGGACGACTTCATCCTGAGTCGGGGTGACCGGGAGAAAGGGACGCCTATCGAGTCGGAGGTCAACGGGGGGAACCGGCAGCGGGTCCCGGGCGGCCTCCTCTTCCAGCAACATCCCGACGCCACGATGGAGGAAGAGGACGACGCCAAGAATGCAACCCGGGAACGGGATGCCCTTCAGGAGGAAGGGAGTCATCATCAGCCTGTACGTAATGTGGCTACCTGCGTAGCTCAGATTAATATGGATAGTCCGATGTCCGATATAACAAGGATTTTTGGACGATATTTAAGATGTGAATACCAAATATCGTATTCTATAGCCCACGACCATGATCCATTCCCCAGAAAGCGAGTGTGAGCTCATTCACAACTAAGGAGGAATCTGTCGCATATTAAATTGAATTATTTATTTAAACACGAGTATTCGGCGCAGATCTCTGTAAATTTAGTTGTGCAAAAAAGTATACTGCACAATTTGCTGGGAGAAGTCGGAACTTTCCCTGATTTTCGGGATCTGTGTACTGTATAGGGATGCCGGATACATGGTTTAGTTGTACACATGGCCTACGCACTGCTAGCCACAATATTTATTGCACCGGCACTTCCACTTCCCAGTAATAAAGTTCCGCAAGCCAGCTCAAGCGCTTATGATTCCGATTTGTCATTTTTAAGGGAATCCTCTTCCCTAACGGCCTCAAAAGTAAAAACAATAGAAAATGATATAATGGCCCCCTACATAATGGGCTCTTGAGGGATCCGAGAATTTATACGTGAATTTGAGCATTGTGCGTAAACCTCGAAGGGCATAAATACTAATATTACCGTTAGCCAAGCGCCTACCCAGTCATTTGTATCTGAGCCTCCTAGACTCTGTGCTTTGGGCCTGTCACGTGTAATCTGTAATTTAACGTCCGACTACTTTGGGCTAATTTCAGGTTGTGTTTATTGGGGGTGCGGGCTACATTCCGCCAAACAATCTCCGGCCCCGCCCGATCCTAGAAGCCGAAATCCCGTGGCAGAGCCGCCCGGCACTTCCGGATGCCCAGAACCCGCGATTCCCCTACCCGCTCCAGTCGGCCTGGGACAGGAACTACAGGAATCCGTTCAACATGACGCGGGTCCAACGTAAGCCTTACGACATTTCCTACATTTTTCGTGCCGAAAGAAATACTCAAATTCAAAATTCGCATCTTTCACTTTAAAACTGGATTTTGACTTTTTGGAAATTCCGCAGATATCGAGGCAGAGTGCCAGGACGATTTTATGAAGCTCCGCGTCTCCTTCAATGGGTCCTTCCAAGGGCTCATCTACTCCTCAGGTAAGTAACCACAATGCGTACAAACTGTTCATGATCGAGGTTAGCGTTTATTATACCGTTTACCTATTCCAACTACATTTAAAAAAATAGCTATTTAATATGCGAATTATATTATTTTTGTAATTAAAAGGCGTACTACATGCAAATAACTGCAGATTGTACTACAAATCGGAAAAAAATTAAAAAGTGCCGTACCTACTTGCCATTAACTGGATAATTCGTCTCTCATTAGAATAGATCATGGTGAACGTACACAGCAACGTAATATCACAGTCACAATAGCATGGCGCATCTTTTAATATTCCCTAAATAAATTATATGTTGCTGATAGGCTGAACTTTGCGTGTTCTCACGAAAGGATTTGGCTCTCTTCCCTCATGCCTATTGACACTCCGAGCCGTCTCTTGTAAATTGCAATATGTAACAGGGCAAGTTCCGCAGAATCCGCCGTAGTCCTCCTGTTGTTATCACTGAGGAGGGAAAACAATGAAACCGCCGGTTCTATTACTCCCATTATTAGCCCGGCCCATATAAAGGGGATCTGAAGTTACTAGCTTAGCTCCTATTATGTCCCCCGAAATCCCGTTAGCGCTAGGCTAGAGCCAAAGAAGGACCCAGGAACGCGTAACGTTATTAGCGTTAAATCAAGGTGGGGCTCGCATTGACACACCAAGCCAGCTTTCCTATTGTTTTACAAAGAAGCTTAACCTAGACTTGCATAGGACACTTTAGCAATCTGCTGTTGCTTGGCCCGAACAACGGTTGTAACTTTGGACTTGCGATGTATTCGAAATAGACAATTTGGCTCAGAGTAAGAACATTACATGAAATGAATTAATTCCGAATTGCAGGATTTGCATATGACAATGACTGTGTGTACGTGAACGGGACAGGGCGGGACTACTACGAGTACTTGATCAGGCTCAATAGATGCGGGACACTCGGGGCCTCAAACCATGTTGAGGGTCGGAAGGAGCCTTCGGTAAGTACAGTAAACGCTGCTACAGCATTTCGCGTATTTCCTACTAAATCTGTGAAAACACAGGTAGTGAAAGTGCAACCCAATTGTATGTGGTGTTGATTTATTAGTTGGAATAATATGTATTCGCTTGAAGTCTTAGATACACTACATTTAAAGATCACCAAATAGTTTGGAATCCCTCACCAATTAAATCAGGTCAAATCAGAGGATTTCATAGTTGCGCCGTTGAGCGCCTACTTAACCAGTTATTTCTACAAGCTATGATTTTTCTGAAGCATTTAAACGGCGTTTTACAGAAAAACTTTATGTGGAACACCGTGACGGTCCAGTACAATCCAATGATTGAGGAAGAGTGGGACGAGCATTTTAAAGTTACCTGTGAATACGGGTAAGAATCAATAAGGTCAGAAGCTGTAGGCCGTAGGTCACAGTTCTAATACCAAATCAATCTGTACAGGTACGACTTCTGGAAGACCGTGACCTTCAAGCCTTTTGACGTCGAGTAAGCCAATTGTACAATATACTAGGAACATGCCAATTTTGAAGCCTCTAATCCCTTATTTCCTTTTGCAGAGTTGCTACCGGGAACCCCGTAGTCTTCACTCTGACCCCGCCCGAGTGCTACATGGAAGTCCGATACGGATTCGGGGCCTCAGGGACCCGGGTCGGTGGCCCAGTCCGGGTAGGGGATCCCCTCACCCTTATGATCTACATGCGGAGTCAGTACGACGGATTTGACCTCGTCGTCAATGACTGCTATGCCCACAACGGGGGCACGAAGCGGATCCAGCTTATTGACCACTATGGGTAAATTAATACTCTGAATTTAATTTAGTTAATAGAGATACAAGAAGAAAATTAAAATAAAGCGTAAATTAATACAATATTTAGTAAGACTAACCTTTGACCCTGACCTTGAATCTCCATAGGTGTCCCGTGGACAGCAAGCTGATGAGCCCCTTCCGCGGAACCTGGTCACACACTAATGTTTACGAGACTCAAGTCTATGCATATTTGAAAACGTTTCGGTTCACGGGATCACCGGCCCTCTACATTGAGTGTGATGTCCGGATGTGTCATGGGCAGTGTCCGGTAGGTCATGCGGGTCAATATTCTGTGCAAATCTCAGGACTGGACTTAAACATACTTAAGTAATACTTCGTAACCATTCACAGAGTCAGCCCTGCTACTGGAGAAATGTTAAGAACATTCAGAAGCGGTCCATAGAAGACGAGTCAGAGCGGAATGCTACGTTATCCGAGAGCGTAAATCTGTCCCAAGCGCTCACAGTCCTGCAGGATCAGGAGGACGGGCTCAAGCTACAGTCAGCGGATGAGAGTCCGGACAGCGTTTGCTTAAAAACGGGCGTCTTTACGGCGCTTTTTGGTAAGCATTATTGGTAGCGCGTTTGATAGGTCAGAGGTCATGAGTATATAATCCAATGCTTCTTTTGACCTTCCAGGTTTTGGTACTCTCATCCTTGCCATTCTGGGCCTGACCTCCATGGTGACCTGCTTCCGCCTCCGGCGGATCAAGCAAGTGAATGACGGAGAGGCCTCTGACATCCTGAGGCCATACTCTCATCACAGCCACAGCCCGCCCGGTCACACGCATCAGCACCACTGGTCAACGACCTCCTCACTAGCCAAGGCCCGGGTCCCATAGGTCCCTGGCATCATTGTATAGCTAGAATCAGTCAACAGTTACCCGCCCCTCGGTTTTTGCCTTCATGTACAATTTTGTATTCAGTTAGGGAGTTCTTTTAGGGGCTCTTTCAAATAGCACGCTTTATCAATCTCATTATGTAAGTCCGTAAAGAGTAGGGGGTCTAGGCTAAGGGCTAAAAATTCGGGGACATTGGACATTGGGACTGGCGGGGTTTGGGCACCTACTTATGGTTCTTAATTCTTATGCTAAGAAATGGGTTCTTACGCGATTTTGTAAAAATTAGACTTTACATAGGTTAAGCACTTAAACAACCCCTAATCTTGTATAGCCATTACCAGTATAGTTAAGATATGAATGAGGAGCCTTAGGGCAAGACTCCTATCCATGACCTGTGACCTGTAATATGAACTACGTCCAGATTAAAGGGTTCAACGTACAGGGACCTTATTTAAAATGCCTTGAGCAGTATTACGTTGTAGTACATAGATTAGAGATTATTAAGCACAATAGGCGTAATACTGTCAAAGCAGTTCGAACAATGCAATCCAATTGTCATAAAGACTGCAATGCATTATGCACAGTAGGAGCAATTAATCTGTGCTACCTAAAATAGAATGTTATTGTAATGTGATTAATTTTGAGGAAAATTAAAGTTCAATTCAAAATTGCATGTGCGGCTCCTTAGCGCTAGTTGTGATTTTATACGAATTTGAATAATGAAAATAAACACATTGTAAGAGATACAGGTCGCCATTCCGAGTTATGTGCAGCTGTTCAGTAAATATTCGCTGTTGCAAAATTTTACAATGAAGTTTGCAATTCCTGAAAGCCAATACAGGGCGAAGAATTGCTTTAAAAAAAATTATTTAAAACATTTTTTGCAAATCCTTCAATCCTACAAATGATCTTGTGCGTCGCGTGTCGCATTTTTGCTTAATTCCAAAAATACTGGTGGTAAGTTAGGATGAAGAATCGCTAGATTTTCTTTATAAGAGTTTATTGAACGGATCAATAATATTCTAGACAGCCGGTCGCAGTATACTCCATACTGATTTTTATTATAGAAACAATCTCGCTCACACAGGCATACAAATTAGGCTTGTTCCTCCCACTCATAATTACTAATTCTATACAGATAAGGCTAGAACTGAGTCTGCTTAACTAGGGAGAGAGGGTTAAAATATACACAATTCGAAAGGGGGCTCTGGCTCCTTTACAAGTAACAGGTTCTGTGTCAGCTAATAATTAATATTACAGAGGAGGGCTCCTTCAGTCAGAGTCAAGCAAGGAGAGCTATTCATAGTATGTATTGATTGATAAACTAAAGTAATATGCATCACTGGCTTCATAAAATACTGGACCTTACTTTTAAAACGACCGTCTCTTATCTTTAAAGACCAACCAGTTCTTGTGTCCTAACTACAGCAGAATGCGTCAGATTATCAATATTAGGTTGAGTATCGTGCAGCTTGCCTCGGGTTAATACATCAATAAATAACACTGGTTATGAGAAAACAAGAGAATCTAGGTTGACATTCAGTGAGTGTGGCTCAAAAACAGTGAACTAGCTTAATTCACGCCAAAATCGTTAGGGGTTCAACAGTTTTGGCCTAGGTGAATACTGCCAACGTTAAAACGTACCAGACCCCAATTACAAATAAAAAACAGAGACGTTCCGTTCTAACTAGGTTTAGCTAAGTCTCTACGCGGGTGTAATTAACTTGACACGCCTTCCACTACCGCTAAAGTAGTATCTACAAGTACAGAAATAAATGTTAAGCAAAATTAACAATCTAAGTTTAGCTACGTAAACGTAACATTCCAAAGAGCAGCTTTAGGTTTGTCTCCCAATGATTGACATGGTGTAGCTGACATGGTAATTAAGTTGCTACCAATAGCTGTGTCAAGTGTGTAGGCTGCAAGTCCTTCATATGAACATAATCCATGGTAATAATAATATTATGGCACAAAACGTTCCAGAAAAGAAAAAATACAATAAAGGTTAGTTTTGCTGCCGTGAGAGTAGTACACTTGTAGTGGTTTCGTGGGCAAAACAAATGTAAAATGGCTGACATGGTTGGTTACTCCTCAGGAGGTTTAGTACGGGCTCATGATTGCTTTAAATAAATGCCGTAATACCCGCCAAAATTATATTTATACATGATTTAAATAATATCTAAAGACTATGTCAGTAAATGGTATATAGCCTAAAAGTATGCATGAGTACAAATAAAAGAAGGCTAGGCTTTTTCTAAAGGTAAAGGAATTCTCTGAAATACATGTCAAAATTTACAGGTCGGGCTCAGGCGGGAAACACAAGAGTCAAGTTTCGCGGGTTTCGTTTCTCACAATATTCAGAGATTATCACACACATTATACTTCGAGAATGGAGGGGTCAGAGGTTAATGTTTAATAATATTCTTGATTTTACAAAATACGGGCCAACATAAAGCTGAGCAAGGGAGTGGCAACCTTTATGCTTGTGGCAATATATAGTAGTTCGGTCCTCTGGCTGTCACAATAACGGTTACGGAAACCACAGGAAGAAACGAAAGAAACTTCGGCTCACTTCCTCACGCATACCTGTATACCTTACGTACGTACTAGATTAGGCTAGGAGTAGTTACTTATGGAAAGATATTAGGATTACCATCATAATAGGCGATAATACAGACATCTACTATAACAATCCTAAGAGTAGCCAGGTAGTACATCGTATAGTGTATATAATAGAATATCTTCTGTCCTAGGTCCTACTGGGCTAGCTTAGGTGGTTGTATCTTAGTCGTACCTAGTTGGTGTCGTCGTCACTTACAAAATGAAGAGTTCTTGGCCTATGTAGTAATTACTTAGTGTCGGTGGTTCGGCCTACTGGAACTCCGCATGGCTCACTGGAACGGGCATTGAGGGGAAGGATTGGGTTAGATGGGGCGGCGGGGCCAGGGGATGACCCCCCATCTTTGGCCCGTCCTCTGCCTTCTCTTCCTCCCGCCGCTTGAGGCAGGCGGCTTTGGGGTTCAGATTCCGCTCTGTACATCGAAAACATAAATTAGTAGGTAAAAAAGTGCCTCAATTAAAACTATTATTCACTATTATTAAATATAGTTACTATTTATATTGAAATGTCACTATATAAATTAACTTCGATTAAACTTTGATTTCATTACTAAATCGTTTCATCTGGTCAAATTAGTAAGCTTATGTGCTGCTTTGCTTAGTAACAAGTGCCACATTCAGATGTTCTAAAAATTAAATTCCTTGAATAATTGAAAACTTAATTAAGTAATGAACAAGTAATAAGTAATAGTGTTCAATTTAAATTGTAATTGTTTAAATAATGCCCATATGACACCTGTACTCAGTTACAATTTCAATTACATGACATACCTCTGACTTGTTGCTCAAGCTGCATGATAACTTCAACTGCCATGTTTAAGATCCCAAGTTTTGTCTGAGGCTTGTCTGACTTTAGGTGCTGCATACACATTCGGCCAAGCTCCTTCAGTGCTTCGTTTATGTCTCGAATACGGATTCTGTTTAATGGAGTGCGTGAACATATAATTGATTTGAAAATTCAAACGTAAATCTACCACAAAGCGTACACAATTAACCGAGTAATTTAAGTTAATAATAGAATGTCAAATGCCCGCGTCGCTTACCTTTCCCTTGCATTATTAGCCTGCCTCCTCTCACGCTCTCGTTGAATTTTATTGCCATGCTCATCGTATTCGTCTCCACTGCTCCTGCAAGTCCACACATTATACAGCCATTAGGTCAATTCAAATGTCAAATTCTTAAGACAAGCATTTAGCTAAGGGTAACTAACGAACCTTCTCGACCTCTTACTCCCTTTTGGACCAACGGAGGAGGTGGAGGAAGTTGTGCTTGCACTACTATTATTTGATCCTAGGCCCAACAAGTCTCCCTTCAAGTCAGCATCCACGCTCAAATCTTTTCGTTTTTCTGTAAAAGGATAAATAGAGTTACAATTGATAAGTACTCCAAGCTCAACGTAGAGTGACATTGGATTGAGAATGCCATGAACTTTACTTGATTTGGAAGAGGGAGCCGGGTTCGTCCTTTCCGTTTTAAGAGGATCACACAGGGGCCCGTCTGGATTACCCACCGAATGCGATGGGATTGGACCATATGTTTGTGGTGCGCCTCCATTTCCATGTGGACTCTGCAGCAGGAAGAGAGAGGAGAAACTCAATGAGACTTGTGGAACAGTCAACCGTCATCATTAATTAATTACTTCACATCAACTCCCTTCATTACTTTTCACTTTCCTTCCCGTTCCTCCTCAATTCCTCTCTCTCCGGACTACCAAAGTCCGTCTCATGTCAATTGTGTATTGGGCATACACGTAGCAAGGCAAAACTTATCTGAACGTTAATTAATGGCAATTCAAAGAAAAAGCTTGAGATCTAACGTAGCTTGTAACAGAAAATGCAAACCTAACCTAATTTGTAGCACGAAATTCAAGCCTAACCTAACTTAGGTCAGCAAATTCAAGGCTACCATTACTTGTGATGATATCAGAAAATTAACCGAAACGTGCACAGGATTATTATTAACCTAACCGAGCTTATATGGTAGTTCTTTCTGTCGGTGTCAATCAGCTAAGCATATGGCAGGACACAATTAACGTGAACACGATTGGCGCCGTACGCAGTACCCCAAACCCTATCCCTTTCCCTTCACAATCATATTGATTCTCCTCATCTAATATTAATGTAATACTTAGCTAAGTCTAAAACAATGTTTCAAGTAGGGAATCAGATGTCTAAATTCCAGCAGAGGAAGTCTTCGAACAAAGTACGGTACTAAAGCGTAAGTTTAGAACCGGAAAAGTGTTTCCTACGTACAAGATGAGACTCTAGCGGCGGCGGATATCCGAGGAGACCATTGGAATGTGAATGTGGTTGATTGGCCAAGTGCGGTGGAACGTTGGTCATTCCATGGAAAGACGGATGCGGACTCTCCGCATGGTTCCTCAATACGTTCATTGCGTCCTCGAGGCGTTCTTCCATACGAGAACCCTGTACATTCAAAATCATCCGACCGATTACCTAAACCGGAGTAATTGCGGGAACAAAAAGAAACCAAAAAACAAAACAATTTTAGGCCACAACAACAACAAAACAGGGTTACAATACAAACTGGACAAGGGGCAGCTATGTCCAGAGGTCAATGCCAACTGCGTATCAAGCTTTAACGGATTTCAAATGCAATTCATTAATCCTTCCATATTCTTAGGATTTGTCGTGGCTAGGCTTGGTACACAATTGAGCGCTGACCGCCGGACGCAGCTGACCTCGAGCCAAATAACAAACAGTGAAAGCATGTCCACCACAAATGGGCCTTTACCTCGGCATGGTCACGAAGAATACCGATGGCATCATCTAAATTCTGCTGCTCTTGCCCTTGCCCAGGCTGAATTAAATAAAAATCAAAACACATAGAACCAACTCAAAAACACAAAGCATGGACACGGAAAACAGAAGCTAAGGAATAATACATGCAACAAGCAGCCAAGGGGGAGGGACATACCATGTGTAAGGCTCGATCTCCGAAACCAGGAGACGACGGTGGGTGATTGGCTGGGGTGAAGGGGGCCACGCCTCCGGAACTCCCGTCCCATCCCTGACCGCTCGAGGTCAGGGGCGGCGGTGAGTTTACTGGCGTACAAGGACTCGAACTAGTGGCACTATGATCCGTTGGATATATCTGTCAGTGAAGGCATGAAGGGAACAGTTAGCCAATATTTTTTAGGAACGGTCAAAGTTAAAATGTCAAGCTTACCGAAGCCAAGGCTTTTGCAACGGTGTCTCCGGGCTGTCCAGAGGGGGGCTGGGGCCCGAGTCCGGGACTATGATGATTATTGTAGATGGGGCTCGTTGTATTGTTGACGGAGGAGGGGCCGGAGCCGGGCGGGGCTCGAAAGGTTGACATGGGCGGGAGGGATGAAGGGAGGTCCCCGTTGGGGGGCGGGAGGCCGGGATGGGCCGGGTATCCGTGGGACATGGACTCGTGGGATGGGGGCAAATGGACCATCCCGCCGGGCCCACAGGCGGCCGGGTTAGAGTTGGAAGGGAGGCTGTATGATTGCGAGAGGTGGGAGGGCATCATCGAGGGGTTGTAGGGGGCGTAGCCGGAGGGGCCCAGCTGAGGGCCCCCACCGCCCCAATCTGAGCCTCCGCTGCCGTCTAAAAGGAACACAGACAAAAATGATAATATTAAACAAACATAATGGTTTATATTGAATTCTGAGCAAAAAAAAGTATATATTTCAGCCCAAAATAACCGAAAAAACCATTTGTGGCCAACATTTATACTTCCTCATTTGTATATTTCCTTTGGGGCCAAAGTCTATACTACTTCCCTATTTTTTGGGGCAGCACTAATATTAAGTCAAAAATAAGTTTCATCATGCCTTGAGATATGAGATCAATGGGCGAATGCCAGAACTTCCCCTCAAAACGAAGAGCGTAGCTTTTAGTGGCTTCTAAGACAGAACTCAAAATGATTTTCCAAGTTTTAGAAAAGGAACTCTCAATCTCCTAATGATGAATTCGTGTATATTATTATGCACTGTGCATCACTGTGTGAGTCTCATAGTACATGTTAAAATTAGAAATGGAAAAATGAACGGGATCTGTCTTCTCCGCTGACTGAGCAAGAACAATTCAGAGGAATTTACAGAGTCATAGCCGTTTAGCACCGTCGCCATGTACGTGTGCTTTCCGTAATCTCTTTTGGCGGAATATACAGACAGACACTTATTCTCACTCTATGCTCTTTCGCAACCAAGTTTCAAGTCTTCAACTTCAAATGGCTCTTTCATATATTTATGTAACGTTTGGAAAATTAAAGTATTACTAAATCTTAAGCTATATACCCAACATAAAAAAAATTATATATATTTCAAACGACTGGCAATGGGAGCTCACTTTTCTACAAATCATTCACCTAACATAACTGCTCTTGCTTGTATTTAATGCTGTCCAAAAAATATTTATTTTTGTCCGAAACAATGCAAGTGCATATATGGAAATGGAAACAAATGTAGGTGTTGTCAAAGTAATATGACCCAGGTCGGGTATGAATCCGGTATAAACCGACTAGTTGCTAATTTATATATTTTGTTTGGGCTGAAGTCTGTATTTTTAGCGCAGCATTAATAGTAAGTATTTAGTCAGTATTTTTTGCCCGAACCCCAACGCGAGATAAATACGATGTATAGCGTTAAGCTGTAGGTTTAATTTTAGTATATAAGCTGAAGTCTAGAAACCAGAGCTTACCCATGAAGTAGGCAGAGTCGGAAGGATAGAGTCCGGTCCCTTTGGGTGAGGCATACCTTGCTGATTCTTGAGGGAAGTCTTCAGCACCGAACTGTAAGTAGAGAAAAGAGAAAAGTTAGCTTTCTCCACGGGACTCGGCTAAATTAGACTAGGAGGAAGTGCCTAGAACTACATTAGGTAAGTAATATGTAAATAGGCCTAGGTCCTAACTCCCTCTCCGCCCCATTATCCATTACAATATAAGCCTCCGGAATCCCGGCCTCCTCGCCGGCTCCTGCCATGAATATTATGGACCCATGAATGAAGGCGAGAGGCGAGTTGCATAGTAAGTAAGTATTAAATAATACTCGGGCCCAAGAATGGGGAAAGGGAGATGGAGCCCCCTACCAGGTGGAAATAATGACAAATCCAACCTCACTCACTGACCACGTTCTCCTAATAAGCATACGATTAGCATAGGACTGATATTGATACGACCTGCCCGGGCCGCCTCCATTTAATTAATTTCCTACCTAGTAGGAGAGTCAGTGTAGTACAATGTGCAAGTTCGCCAGGGCCCGTCAGAGGAGACGTGACACTAATTGATTTTTGAGTCATTTTGACAAAACGGAGGGGTCCAACGTGCATGACATACGAAAATACAGAACCCGGGATCCCGCCTCGCACTCAGTCGGGCGGAAGACTACAGTAAATATTAACTCATGGGCACAGTCTCAGCGACAATGGTGTACAAGTCAACTGTGACTCGGTCTCGGTCTCAATTTAAATCAGTAATTCTTCCTATTATGAACTCGGCTAGAGCTAGATTATAGGTTAGCTTTAATTTGTTAGCTAGTTGGGGCTAGGTGATAGGTTAGATTCGCGTGCTAGTTCAAGTTAAGCTGAGTTAGGTTGGGCTTCGGGCTAGTTCAAGTTAGGGACAAGATCGGGCTATTTCAGCCTATGTTAGGTTAGGTTAGGCTAGATTGGGCTACTTCAGGTTAGATTAGGTTAGATTGGGCTACTTCAGGTTAGATTAGGTTAGATCGGGCTATTTCAGGCTATGTTAGGTTAGATTGGACTACTTCAAGTTAGGTTAGGTTGCAGTATATTAGGATTCGGCTAGTTTATTTGGCAACGTTAGGTTAGGTGAATTACAGATTTCCAGCTTTCTAGGCTTAATGACAGACCCAAATTCCAAACTAGCCGGACTTACAACGAGGGGATACCGTCCGAAGAGTCCCGTATAAAAGGCCGGGTTGTACGCACAGAACATTACACTTAGCGATTATCCGGATAACGGCGTCCCACCACCAGCGAAGTCAGAAGGAGCTCCCCTATGCTAAATGCCCCCTGACTCAAGTGCCTATGAAGAGTTCTGGATTATGAAGAATAGACGACCACCTTGCCGACTCGGATTCTGGGTTCTGAGACCAAGGAGTCACCATATCAAGTTCCATGACAGTACCCGGGTCCTCATGCAGGATTAGTATTACCTTCCGCCCCGTTTTTTCTTCCCCTGAGCCCAAGTCTCACCACCCAATTTGGTTGGCGGGGTCCGGGTACGCACACTGTGACCCCTTCCTTCCCCGCCACCACCGTCATGGACCACTATGCACCTATCCCAAAGCAATATGGACCAATTGTGGCCGGGTCAAAGGTGTCCACGTGATCCGGCCATCGCTCAATATACGCTAACTATTTTTTTCTGGACTTACTAGCTAGCTTAGGCTGAATTTTGCGTGGCTTGACATGCATTGCCGCTCCTGTGACCTGGGCCAAATTAGATTTGGAGTCGGAATTGACCTCGAACCCCCGCCCCCGAAAAAATCGTGGAAGGCAGGGAAGATAAAGTTTTTTTCCCCGGGAAATGAAGAAGCTCCTACTACGAGGGGCTCCTGGGCTCCATGGCGGAGAGTTGAACTTTTGGGAAATGTTCCGTAGTTAGGACTAGTAAAACCTCGGCAATTGGAAGGTTTGGGCCCATTTCGCACATATGCTACCCGCCCAAACATTCACTTCTACGGAGTTTCCCCTAGAAAGGGGCCTTTGGGCCGCCGCCGCCCGCCCGCCCAAGTATCTCCTCCTACTTCGCTCCTCTTCTCTCATCTTGACTTCCTTTATTCCCCATTCTCTTATTACTTCCCAGCCTCATGGGCACGGGGCCGGCTCCAGCTAAACCTAACTACTTTGTTATCTTTTGCTGGGCCCAGGACCCAGTACATTATGCAAGGCCCCGGCACTGTCCTACGTCCTACAATACTTCCACAATTATTGAGACGCCGGAGACACAAGCGAAATGAGGGAAAGTTAAGGGGAAAGGGGACTTTCACCAGTTTACTTTCTCCAAGGCGTCAACACATTACAAGGCATTCGTTCTAAGAGTACTCCAAATTCAATATATCCGCCATTTACGTATCAGACAATAATAGTTCAAGCGTGAGTCACTGGTAGTGGAAATTAAGGCCTAGCCTAATGTAATCTAAACCTAACCCAAGGTAGCAAAAATTCAGATCAACAGAAACTACAATAAACTTAAAACTGTGTTTGCAGCGTGAAAACCTAACAACGTAGCTCTAGAATGCAAATCTAGCTGTCAAAATATAGAATCTTTCGTTATAAAATTAGATCTCGACTAAAGTAACAATTAACATTTTTAGTTTAATTATAATGCCTGGAACAAAAGACAGAATTGACGGGAACTTTGGACTCGAGCTCCAGCCCAAGTGAAGCCAAGGCTTCTACAACGTCATATCGTACTCCCCGTATAAGTTAGTATGGTAAGTGAAACACTTAGTTCGGGCCGTAAGACAATATGAGGCCCTATTTATTCAATTTGACGGGGATATAAAAAGAAAGAGGCTACAATTCAGAATAGGTACAACGTAAATATACAAGGTTCTCGAAAGGCGTGCAAGTGAAGTCGGTGTTTCCGTAGGTCAACCCCAACCCGAATAAATCACTCCTTGAGAAACAGTCTGGAAATATATGAAAAATTCATGAGCCTGAAAGAGTCCGGAAATTGAAACATAAGACTGGAGTTAAGGCCCAGGTAGGGGAATCCAACAATATGATGGCGGCAGGTCGGAAGTCAATTTGGTTGACTATCCTAACTCTAATAGTTTAATACTACAGGACGTGTAGCCAGGTATTGTAGAAGTCAAGTGCCCGCCTCCGTACACGAAATCCGAAATTCCTTTAGAACCTTATTTAGCTCGTGTAGGGAAGCCGTGTACTAGAATACAAGGCCCAAGCACCTGCACCCAATCCCACACCGGAAGGAAGGAAATATTGGTCAATCCAAAAAACACGAGCGGAAACCCATTACGCATTGAATTACCCGCTGAATAATTAAAAGGCCTTGCCCTGTACTGTACCCAATTCCCGGTGGACCAAATCAGGCGGAATCCATGACGCCCAGCCATTGTTTTCTCCAAACGACTCTGCCTCCTTAGTCTTTAGTCTCTCAAACACAAATCTCCCAGCTGTCGCCCTGTTTAGTTTAAGTTAAAATGTAAAAAAAATGACAAATTGAGTTTCCTCCTTTTGCTTGAGAACGGAATAAGGAAGGTAGTCGGATAATAAAGGGCTAGGCGGAATCCGAGAGGAAAGCAGTTAAAAATTCATTAAACCAACAAACAGAGCCTGGCTCCAATGTCGTTCCCGTTCTCTGAACTCGGGAACTCAGAACTCAAAAATCCCGTGTAGTACAAGGACGGGAAATTCATACATTCGGCATCCCATAAGAAACGGTGTTCATTTTTTCCGTCTTTCTTTCCCTCGAGAGTCTCGGGGACTGTCTTAAGAATTCCGGCTCCGTATGTCACCGCATAACTCCGAATCCTAATTCTCCTGTAAGTTCCCTCGCTCCCAGGGAATCATTATTTACTCCTTTTTCCATATCAAAACCCGCTTTACGCAAATGTCTCGGGGACCAACTAATGGACATTTTATGGCCTTGTATTTAGTGCTGACTCAAAAATATCCGACTCTAGTCCGAAACAAAGTATGGAATTGAACGAATCTAGATTTCAGCAAAACAATAATGCCCTATTTATATGGGCATATGGATCCCATATAGACTGACTACAAATTTGCGTACAACATCCGTATTTGCATATTCTGTTTTGGATCAAAGTTTATATTTTCAAGCAGCACTAATAAATAGTAAGCCTATTTTTGGAAATATGAGACCCTAGCCCTAGCCTCAATAATTAAGTTATGATAATAGAGTGAATGGGTCAATTGTGAATTTACTGAATGGGCTCGACTGGCCATCCTTGGGCCCCGGGCCCTATAGCTCGGCGGATACGATGTCCAGGCCGAACTCCGAAATGGGTCATCATTAGGCCCACCCGGCCTCTCCTCGTATGAAGGGCTCAAACTTTCCTCCTCTTTGACTCCAGTTTTTCCATTAGGGAGCCCATTATGGCGGGGGCCGTTAGAGGAGGCTTGTCCAGGGAAGGAAGACGTTGAGGTGGACCACCTTCGGCCGCCGCCGGTTCCATTAGGGAGGCTGGGCCCGTGCCCATTACTCCCATAAGCTGACCACCCGCTCATGATACTTCCGATTCTCAATTCAATATAAAGTTAGGATCCTGAGTCAGAGGTGGAGACAAAGGTTGACTAAATCCGGCGTGTCATAGAGTTGGATCCTATCCTAATGATAGGGCTTCATTAGCTTCATCGATTGAGGGGAAACAATTCTACAGTGTCACTCCCGTCACTTCCCTAGAATAAATACTCCTTCACTTTTACACGGGAGATATCACACTTCCCATCACTTATTTGGATGTTAGTTGGCGTGTACGGGCGGGACTGCTGACAAGGTTGATAGGCTCTGGCACTCTGCCACGGCACTCTTCAATCGGAAAGCCTGTTGTCTTTGACGAGCCAATGCAAAGACTCTATAGTAGTGGAGGGGAAGGTGATTAGTGGAGAGGTTTTCGGCCTCTAGTATTTACACTCTATTTGTAGTATTCCAGTCTCACAGTCACAAGAATATTTGGACGAATTTAGGCGCTATGCGAAATTCAGAAAACTTATTCAAAACCTCCAGCAAATTCACTCAACTTGTCCAGCAATTTACCGAAAGCGTCCAGCTAATTCACTCAACTTGCCCAGCAATTTACCGAAAGCCTCCAGCTAATTCCCTGTACCCGCCCAGCTAATTCACTGAAATCAGGACTGACGGGGTCAAATTACAAAAGAAACAGCGAGGAACTTGTAGTACAGTTAAAAATCACAATTTGGCTACAGGAACAACCCCACTTGTAGTGCACAGGACACGAGTAAAGGTAAAGGGTGAGTCTCCCTCCACGACATTCGTGAATGAAATCAAAGATTCTGAAGCTAGAGGCTCCTATAGCCTCCCCTCCCTCTGCCTATTACTTCACTTCACCTGAGCTTGAGTTGGATTAGCATATCCAGGCCAGTGTGTAGATTGTTTTTTTTTTCGTACTGAATCAAAATCAACCTGTTCCCCCTCACTAAACTTTGCACCACTGCCTTTTTCGTAGGGTTTGGCCCCAGAATCCAGTTCTCTCAGTTCAGCCAAACAGGCTTCCAACCCCTTGTTTTACAACACGTAATCTTTTAATTGATTCCGCTCTAACTTCTGTAAGGAGGAGGCTTCAGCAATCCGATCCTGATTGAGCCCTTTCTGCAGGCAAACTAACTCCCTAACTCCTGGTAGCTCACAGGTGAAACAACTCAACTACCTACCTACCTACCTACCTTTCGCCTTATGAGGCAGAAACACTACTTATTTTTTAGGTCCAGGACTCGGACGGACGGGACCAGTCTGTCTGGCAGAACCACGGAACCCAAGAGGGATCCCTTTACCTTTGGGCCCATCAGAAACTACACTACCATTTACCATTATATGACGGTGGGGCCCTCCAGGCAAACCAATCCAATGGCCAGGGCCCGGGCTTCTCCTTTTACGACTTTTCCAGCCCTTGATGGATTTTAAAGGAACCTGGGGAGAGTTTAAAAAAATGGGACCCTTCCAGGGCTCTGGGTCAACTATGTACAGACCTACTGCTATAGTCCAGAGACACGTGGAGGCAAAATACAGACCTGACGGCGAAGGGTCCCTTCCCCATCCGCCCACAAGCCCAGGAATCTAGAAAGCAGACCCTTAAGTAATTTAACACAGAAGAGACTGAGAGGAAACTCGACCCTTTCCCTAACACTTACAATTGCAAAATCCCTACATTCAAAAGCTCCACGAAATCAACTCCTGACCTCAAGGAAATCGTAAAATCGCTTATTTTTTAGTTGCTCATATTGTATTTTTAGGACCGAACCAAACCACAAATAATGGGCCGCTAAAATTAAGACAGCATGGAGTATCCAGGTAGAATGCCCACAATCAGGGAATTTCCTTAGAATCTGGTTCTGGTTTCTGTCGTCAAGTGGCTCGGCCCGAGGTTACCTTGACTCAAATGGCCGGTCCAAATGTCATAAAAGTCCAGCCCGGCTCATCTCCACATCAAGTCAAGCCCAAAGGACATGAGCCACAACTATAGAGAAGAGACTAATTTCCTATCAAATGAGACAGGGAAGCCTTAAATAAGAAATGCCCACACAACCATTAAACACTTTCTCATTCCTCCTAGATCCAAGAAACGAGCTTTCCATTTTCTACTTGCCACTTCATAGGCCAAACAGTAATATGATCCTCCCGCCCTCGCATTTAATCAGAACCGGCCTAAAATGCTCATATGGAGAGCCAAGGCCTAATTAATCAAACAAAGCTACCCTCTTCTGTATTTTTACACCCTGCTCAAAATTTGCCGGCTCTTAGCACCCCACCGCCAAAATTAACGCTTCTAATCAATATTGGTACATATTACGGACAAGGCGTGTGGGCCGGCCCGCCGCTCCATAAAGCCGGCGCCGGCCACGGCCAAACTCAGGATCTAATCTCGTGATGGACGATAATGAATGCCGAGTTAAGATCAGGAGCCCAGTAAATCTTAAGACATGCCCTGCCCGCGTGCTTAACCCAATTTGACAATTTTGCCATAGGATCTTCTATGTATGTACTCCTTGGTACAGTACATTGTAGTCCCAAAAACTCAATCAAGGAAATGGAACACTGCCTTCAGCGAAAGCCGGGCCTAAGCTCTCAATATTAATTAGTTGAGTTAGGCCTAAGTGAGGCAAGACACAGATGAGGGAGCTAATGAGATCAAAATGGTCCAGAGAACGGAAACGAGATAATTCGGACCATGGGCCATGGACTCAGGCTCAATGCACAGCCTAAACAACACCATGCATTCTAATACAGAGAGGACGGAGATAATAACATGAAACAGAGGTTGCCAGGCAGTAGTGGCGTCCGCAGGATTGTCACTACTTTTACGCATATTGCAGAAATCAGAAGGCTCAATAAATATTTAAAATTTGCGGATTAAATATTAATTTTGCATATTGTTTAGGAGGTTGCTCAATTCGGGAAGCTGAATTCAATCAAGGTAAAATTTCTGAGTCAAACCCATTATTTGACTGTTGGCTTGTAAGCATTTATAAATTGAAACTACACATGCTTGTCCCCATTCTTGTTTTCTCACATATTTTAGTTTGGATTCAAGCCTAAAGAAGTCATTGCCCTTGCTCCCAGTATTTTCTCTAGTTATTTAGCCCTACTGGAATGCTTCCCAAAATATACCCCACACCTTAGCGTGTGAAACTAATTCTTTAAAAATTGTACTTTCTCTAAAAATAAGAGCCAAACTGCATTCCGAGCCCTAAAAAAGCCTACCTGCCTACCTGTCTACGAGAGAATGTAACAATGGGAAGGGCTGTCGTCTTCATATTTCTTTGGCTGGGCTGCTGGGGCGGTCAAAAATTAGTTAGCAAATCAAGGCAGGTAGAGCATTCCTTCGTTAATAATAATGGTTTTCGAATTCTACCTGTTCACTATTCACTACAGTCCCTATATATAGTATACCTACGCATGTATATATTATTTTTTTGCCTTTATTTCACTGTAGCTCGCTGCAGTAGACTAGAGTCTTGGTCTTCAAATTGTAGACAGGACCCTCCCATTGACCTGGCCGGGCCAGAATGCTTGGCGCCGACCGCGTCATACCTGCTTAAAGGTATCTATCCTACGTTTCCTGCATACAGACGAGGGACTGGATGGGCAACTAGTATAACTATCCACAATTACTTACCTGAACCTCACCTTCATCCTACATCACCAGACATCAGGGCATCACCTGTCGTAGGACTTGGGACTTGGCTGCCCATGCCCACGAAATATACGGTTCGTATTTAAGAAGCCGTAAAAAATACTCAATCCTGACTCCGACTGACTTTCCTCAATGAAAGTTGTTAATTTACTGGCCTAATATAATAATCTAACCAAATTTAGCCTAAAAGAACCTAACAAAATTGAACCCAAACCAACATAACATAATTTAGGACAAATCAACCTATCTTAACAGAATTTAGCACAAATCAACGCGACTTAACCTAAAAAACTTTAACATAAATGAACGTGACCTAACCTAACAAAATTTAGCTCAAGTCACTGTGACCTAACCTAAGAAAATTTAGGATAAATCAACGTGACCTAACCTAAGAAAATTTAGCATAACTCAACGTGACCTAACCTAACAAAAGTTAGCATAAAATCAACGTGACCTAACCTAACAAAATTTAGCATAAAATCAACGTGACCTAACCTAACAAAATTTATCCTAAAAGAACCGAACAAAAATTAACCAAACCACGGAAACATAACATAATTTAGGAAAAACAATCTAACGGAGCCACTTAGCCTAAAAGTACCTAATAAAATGCAACCGAAACCAACCTAGCCTTATATAGTAGAATGAACCAACATAACAATCCAGCATTTACTTTAGCTACAAACCAGTATTTCTTCAGGCGAGATAATAGGTCCATATTCATGTACGTGTAGTCATAGCATAGTGATTGGACTTTTGCCTAACCTACTCCGACATGTTAAGCTCAGAATCCTGCTTTCCCACTTCAACGTGTCCATCCATATCCATAAGCCTTGTATATAGCTTTCAGTTTGACTCTCTTAATTTGGTATCTTAGCTGATATAGGGAGAGAGTCCTGCCACGGAGCATTTACCCAACTCAGCCGAAATCACAATGGGGAGGGAGCTATCTAATCAACTGCAGTAAGATCTGTATGCTCATGTACATGAGTCGTCCATCCCCCATCTCATCCCATCCCTTCAGAAAGGAGGGGAAGATCACTTCACTCTTACGTTAGACAAAGGTAGAGAAATGCCAAGGACTTTTTACTCCAGAGCCCATTCAAGCTCTCCAACTCCCAACCCTCATCCCTTACACTTACATAACTCCCATTAATTCAATCGAAAGCGCATGTAATCAGTACGTAGATATAGCCTACACTCCTTTTGGAGGTGTTAACTTCCAGGACGGCCTCAAACTCAAAGCTCATGTCTCATGTTCCTGGATTGGATCATGGGCCCATATATGTACGGAAAGGACCAAAGGCTCCTATCATTACTCTCCAGATAATTACAGCGAGCTTGTCAAGATAGAGTATACATTACATTACGTAACATGGAATACATAGGTAGAGGCTCGATTGACTTTAGCTCAAACTCAAAGCAAAGCCCAAGCTCAGAACGACTCCATGTACCAATATTAAATGCTTAGTATTCCGTACACAGGTAAGGGACCTAATTATTATTCCGCTAATATCTAGAGACCTGGTCCAAAGACTCCAATCCCCGGCACAATGGCGTCAGGAACAGCTTAAGCCGAGTCGTAAAATATTCAATCAGGGAGCAATCTACAATCTAGAGTGAGCTGGAGCTGACTTAAATTCATTTGATCTCCCTCTAAAATTTAAGCTCGGTACAAGGTCATAACCGGCCTAGACATCCTTTACTCCTACTTTATGCAAAGAGCCCTAGACCAATTTGTAGGCTGTCTGTACGTAAAGAATGACATTTAATAACTCCCTCAATATTTCTGGTCAAGCAGGCTAATAAAAACACATTACCAAGGTGGAGGGAGCCTAACTGAATTACCAGAGCCCTAACTCCTGCATATTCAACTGACAGACGAAAAGTGGTAGACATTTATTGTGATTCCCAAATTACTCCTGTCAGGCCGTACAATGACACCCCATTAGACGGAAAGAATCTGGGGCCGGGCATAAATAAACACGAGAGTTCGGATAACAAGGCCGGGCCGGAGACATTAATGTGGCATTGTTAGGGAAATGACAATAAGCACTTTTTCGCAAAGACAAGTCATGCGTCCGGACTTTAATAGGGAGGCATTGTTGGGTCGGGGCTTCTGAACAGAACCGAGCAGGCCCCGGCTCCTACCAAAGTCCTAAACTTAATGGACAAAGGGGCCGAAAAGTTAGGCGTAAAACAGCCTCTTCCCTCATGACGTAAAGTTGGAAGTTGAGCCCCGGCTTCCAAGTTCAGTACGCCCTCTCTCCCTAAAGGAGCTCACCCTCCCAAGAAAAAAAAACTGGTCTCTTAGGGGAGACAATATGACATCTCAGCCTAGGATGACACTAAATATCTGCTACTGTAGTGAGAGAAAAAAATGGGGATTTTTTTTATTGCTTAAACGAAATAACCGTGGGAGACAATGTGGCCAGGGCCAGACACGAATCACCCGCCTCTGATTTGTCATACTTTATAATAAGCGAGGGACGGAGACTTTTAGTGAGCAAACTACATTTACGGAACTACAGAGTCTGGGCCCTACTTTTACACACATAAAGAAAATAGTAGGTGGCATGGGAGTCCAGTGGGCTCTGAATAAGAATAACAAGAGAGTGTTCCAGCAGAGGAAAGGGAGCTCCAATTTCGTAAAATAACAGTAAAGAGCCATGGAACTTCCGGAGGTTTCAAGTATTTCATATTTCATGTACAATCGTAATGAACTAGCGTAATACAGAATACAGTCACAGAAACAGCTCATATTCATACTGCAAGACCCACTATTTTGGAAATTATGGGGAACATGGGAAAATGTATGTAAGAGTCTGGAGACTCATGACTGACACGGGCATCGATATTTCGAGTCAATTTCGACATTTTCTCTGCTTGTATTTAATAATGCCTAAAATGTATAGACTTTAGCCCTACTTTTTTTTTGCAAATGGAAAAGACTGACGTCAGACTATCTCATGTCAGTCACTCTGTCCAAATATCATTACTATTGCCGCTCCTTCGTCCACGTGGAGATTCATTAAAACTTGCAAAGTACCTGGCTTAGATCCAGGTAAGTATCCCAAGTATTAAATACAAAAATGTTGTATGGGATCCTGCGAATTCCGTATAGTAAAACTACAATCAAGAAAATATTTAGGAAACTATAAAATACTTAATACACCAGACGCCTCATAAATGGATATGATAATTTTCTATGGGAGACGGGAACAACATTGTTGACAGAGGGACAAATGGAACACACAAGTGTGTTCTTGGGAAGAACAAAAGCCCGGCGGAATATTCAACACATTTTCTGCGGTTACGGGCCGTTCATTTCGATTCAAGAAACAGAGCCCTGCTCCTCCGCTCTACCATAATTCCCTCGAAGAGTCAATCATTTCATGCCGAAGAATTGTGTTATTTAACTAAAAGGTCCCACAATGGGAGTCCTCAACTGTAAATAAACCAGCTACAGTAGCTACTCATCATTACAATATGCGCTCTCATTTCTCGGCCTCCTACAAATCCGCTATCCGCACTAGCATTATGATCTGAAAGCTGTAAACTTTTGAGGGGGAATGAATAGCTAGTACAGAATATAGGAATACAAGGCTCACAATGTACGGAGGAAAAAAGTAGTACTGTGGTTCTGGAAAAATCTAATAATAAATTCACTAATGACGAATTCAATTAGTTCTCGAGCCTGTCGGGAAAAAATGTATGAGGGCTAGGCCTGAGCAGGCGGATTTGCGTAGGCAGGGACGAAGGATTCTTTATATTCACTTTCCGTGACGCCTTCTTCTCTTTCCCCTAATTCATAATGAGGAATTCATATTTCATTAAAATTGCCGAGTCTACTATTATGGGAGCTAGCTGACACTTCGTTAGACCTCCTTTTGATGACTAGGGAACGGCATGGAGTGTCGATTGAAATTTGGATTTTTGCCTCTATGTATATGAAGCCAAATGTAAGGTAATTATAATATAAATATTCCGTGGGCCCTTTACTATTTTCCCCGTTCATAAGAAACATCTGACGATTTCAAAGGAAGACAAAAAACGAGGCGGAGACAAATGACAAAACTATGAAAGACAAGCTTCTTCTTTTTTTTCAGGACTACCAGGACGGATTCAATTTCATTTTCCTACTAAATCAAGCCTAACTACTGTTCACTGTGTCTTACTCCTACGCTGTCGCCAAAAACTAAAATTTCAATTAGGGAGCCACAGAAAATGTAGAATAAAGCATATAATAATTTGTAGGGCTTCTGATCCTGCTAACGATCCGAATCCAGGAAATACAACACAAAATCCCTTCATGTAAAAACCATACATATGTATACGTATGATATATGCAATTTAAATGAAGGTTTACCTAGCAATCAAATACGTGGGATTCTACAGGCCTACAAATTACAAGCGATTCACAAGTTGAAGAATAAATGAGGATGACTATTTGCTTTTGCCCGGAATGTTTCCAAAGGCTCAATTTACTATGCTAGAATAACAAGCCGAAGTACAGTAGGCATGGAGGGTAATAATAGACATCACGTCCACGTAAGGAGAGCCCGAATTTGCTCAAAACATACAATGACACTTTAAAATTATTAATATCAACTACCAACGTATGGAGATGTTTTATTTTGTACTCGACATGCTTGAGAGGGGAAAGGAGGCAGAAATAATAAATCACTCTCTAAGTATACATTTCCAGTCCAATTCTACAATTATCCTACCTCCACATACGTAATTTAGGCCGAACCAATTGTTAGGGCCAATGGCAGCCGGACCACAATGCACCACTACTGAACCGCATTCCAAAGGCGGAAGCCTCGGCCCCCGTTTAATAACTAACGAGACAGTCGAGCTGTGTAAACAGGCCAAGATGTCCAAGTGTTCAAAATTAGGTTTTAAATCCGCCAGTGACTCATATTTTAGGAATTCTGGCGGGATTAGATCAGGAGTACGGTAAGCCCCATTTTCACAGTTTCCCTATAGGAGACGTTTAGTGAAAAATGATCCACATGAATATTCTGGGGCTCCCATCAAATTCCTCTCTACATAGTCTTCCATGGGAAAGCATTGGAGGAATCTGAACAACACGAGGCCTCTGAGCACAGAGCCTAATCATAATATTATACGAAGGAATCCCAATGCATAGGAAATGTAGCCTAATATTTCAGTGGAGTGGAAGTAATGGAGTTGAAACGCGGAACTTTCTCCTTGAGGAAAACCGTATGTGGGGGTGTGTATGAGTAAGTAGCTCCATAGCGCCTTTCACTTGAGGAGCGCAGGGGCTTAAACCCAGACGAACTTCAATGCTGTCTGTATACTACGTATACATAGTCACATTTATGGTAAAATTCTCAGCTACATATTTTATCCGAAGAATTCGACTGGATGGATGGCCCATAGCCGTTTATTCTACGTACAGTCTCAGTGAAAGTTATAATACGCCACAACCAAATCCAAAATTCACATCAGGGGCGTTTCTTATAAACATAACGCTAGGCTTTTATAAAATACCTACCTTATGATCAATCTTTCCAAAAATACGACAAAGCATTACATATTGGTTTTGTGTACTAATCCAAGTCAAAAATAGTTCTCTCAAACTAAACATTCATAAATAACTCGCAGTTTAATAATTGATCATTGACCGCATATATGCCATAACTGTATCCTAACCTTTGACCTTAGAATAACCTTAGGATTAGAGTGGGCTAGAAATTAGATAAGTAAGGTTAGGTTAGAAATTAAAATTTGATTGCTAAGGTAGCATGGGTTAGGTTGGATATTCGAAAGGTTAGGTCAGGCTGGAAATTCGAAAGGTTAGGTCAGGCTGGAAATTCGAAAGGTTAGGTCAGGCTGGAAATTAGAGGTTAAGGTTAGGTTCTAAATTAGAGGTTAAGGTTAGGTTAGGTTCTAAATTAGAGGTTAAGGTTAGGTTAGGTTCTAAATTAGAGGTTAAGGTTAGGTTAGATTCTAAATTAGAGGTTAAGGTTAGGTTGGGTTCTAAATTAGAGGTTAAGGTTAGGTTAGGTTATAAATTAGAGGTTAAGGTTAGGTTAGGTCATAAATTAGAGGTTAAGGTTAGGTTAGGTTATAAATTAGAGGTTAAGGTTAGGTTAGGTCATAAATTAGAGGTTAGACAACGGGATTCTCTTGTATACAATTATCCTCATACCGAACACCAAAACCACTTAAAAATTAGGCTAAAAAGAAGCCAGTTTCCCAAAACCAGGTCCAGCCTTTGATATGTAAATGAGCCGCCGTTCCCTCCCCAGTTCATGAGTCCTGATCCTGATCACTTTGGGCTTATAAGCCGGGCCTAAAGCCCGTGAAAATCTCTTTGGGAATCCCCGGGTTTCCCTCCTAAGCCGTCCTCCACACAACACCGCACACAATATCAATTCGCAAAATTGGCTTTCTCTCCGTTCGTTCCCCTCCTTCCTCCTCTGCATACTCTGAGCACAAGGACCCAGGGATATCCCCCTTTCTCCTCCTATTCTCTCTCCCATAAGTCTACGCTACCCGCTCTCCCCTCTCCCCGCCATAAAAGTTGGGCCTCGGCAAGAGACAATGCCATATTGCATGTATTCTAATAGGCCCATAACCGGGGCCCGGACGGAGGTTCATAAATCTTGACAAATTGTTCCCGAGAATGGGGACCCTCTCCACTTATTAAATTTTTTAATGGTCCAGGACGAGTCAAATGGATTGATTGAGTTCTCCTTTACTTCACCAGGAGCCCTACTCATCTCATCATCTTCATACAATTCAAATTATAGAGGAGGACCGTAACAATATTCCGCTAAGTCTCATTCTCACCATTCAAGTCAGACATTCCCATAACTCATCTCTCATTATCAGTATAGGGCTAAAATTGTCCGAAGACCGTATTTTCTATATTCCCCCGAGATGGAAATTATATTCCTACATATAACAAACGAGCTAATGACAAGAGAAAAGACAGACGTTCATTCAAATCAACCCAACATGAAAAAGAATATATTCTCATAAGCTCACGAAAAACATACTTGTAACAATTACGCCGAGGACTTTTAAATACAAATATTCTGTATTAAATTTATACCGGATACATATTCAATGCCAGATCTTGAGTCCAATTCTTTGGTTAAAATCCAGATTTGTTCATTTTAATACTTTATTTCGGGCCAGAATCTATACTTTTTTGTCAATGTGTCAATGATTTAAAAACTGCCTGCTGTATCCAGTACATTATAGTTATAGGCAACAGATTAAACCTCCCAATTTTCGTCCTTGACACAGATGTGGAGACTCAAGATGTTTTAGGCCCCTGACACATGCACCACTCTTTTGTTACCTTCCCCAGTGGATTTCTAAAATACCGGAAGTTGGAGGAGATCGTCCTGGGTCCCCCCAACCGCCTGTCTCCAATTTCACATATGGTTCCCTCAAAATTAAAATTCTGTCCATAGAGGAAAATCAAGGAAGACTACCCAGCCACTTCCTCCTTACCCTCCCTTAAGGCGGAACATAAATTTTAAGGGGAAAAGTCTACTTTTAAAACAAGAGGTCCACTTTGGGCCTTCGCCCCATAATTCATCCACACTCCACTCTGTCTCTGTCCTCCTTCCATGTAATCCACACTTTCTTATTAGGGAAAGGTGCCTCTTCGCCGCTGCACGCTTATGGGGACAGCTGAACTGAAATCCATCTTTTGATTTCCAAATAAATAGGGATCAGGTCTCCACTGGGTGGGTAAATAATGCACTTGAGTGCAACTGGAACTGGCCAAAGGGAGGGAGGCTTATTAAGTCCTTGGTAAATATTGGTCCGCCTAACCTACCGACCTACTGTCCCTAACCCCGTCCTCGGAGTACCTTATGGCCACACGTTGGGTGAGAGAGGTAAGACACGTGGCCCGGGCAGCCGTACGCCGTACCACCTGCCAAACACATGCCACGACCCATTATAGGCCACAACTATCAATTGATCCCGGCTTCCGGCTTCCTACCATAATTGGCACTAATTCCAGAATCCTCGGTCAAATCTACAGAGCACACCGCTCCCACTTGACTCCTAGGGAGGGATGGGGACTGCCTGAGTGACGAAGGGAAGATTCGGAGCCTTAGTATCTTCATCTTCAGGTCCCACATATGCATGTATTTATGGCCAGGTTCCAAATGGTTGGGGACGTCATATCTTTCAAAATCTACCTACGTAATAACCGGCGGAATGACAGTAAGTGAAGTTGAATCTTTATGAGAGTGTGGGCCCGAGAGTGCTCAGCTCAGAGTGCATCTTGACACATCATCTTCCTTCACTAAAAAATGAAGCCTACTATCATCACTTTTCAAAGGAATCCAAGGGAGCCCAATATTACATCCTGTGTCCAGGAAAGCTCCTACCCTTTAATGATGAGAGCCCTCGCGGACTGAATTCAATGTCATAACAGAGCTATTGATCACCAAGCACGGCCCTGGCTCATGGCTACCAAAAAAGAGTCGGATTCTAAAGGATCCCTTCTGCCCTAATACAGTAAAGCAGACTCGAGGCACGCCGAGGAATAATTTTTCAACTGAAACCCGAAACCAGTCATTTTATTTCAAAATCGAGCCAGAGCAGGGCTCTTGTAATTGTATCTCCTCCTCTGCCTCTTTGATGAGCCCAGCTAAAATCAGTTGAGAAATTCAATACAGAGTACTACTCGGTCTCGGTAGTACTATAATACGAAAGGAAGAAGGCGTGGGCAGAGAATCCTGTCTTTTCCCTTTTCAGAACCCACACTTTTCACAAGTTTCATGTCAGACTTTATGGAATTATGCTAATGCTCTCTTTCATGATTCATGACCCAGGCCCAGGGTCCCTCAATGATACAAAATCCTAACTATTGGCGGGCTTTGGGCATACCACAGTAGTAGTTCTTACTAATAAAGAAATCAACAGCGTTTAGCGTTTAGGGTGATGGAGCCCGGGCCTCCGTGCTTATAAATAGGCATGAAAAAAGGCCAAAGGAAGTTCCAATTCTGATTCATTGGCTCATTCATTCTGCGGAGGATCCGTCTATCAGGACGACGCCGTCCCAATTGAATTGAGTCTGCCTATGTCCGGCTTCTACAGCTCGGCGTAAAAACGGAGGCTCGAGCTAGCAAGTGACAAGGACTATTACTATTGGGAATTCATCCCATTCTATTATGGGACGGTCCGGAGTTCAATGACAATGCAGCAGACAGTAATATGTAGATAAACGAGGGACGGAGGGCATAGAATATACTCCGACAGCGGATCTTGACATTTAAGCAAGAATTAAGACCCGCCCGTAAGGTTCCAATAAAATTAAGTAGCGCTCAGATTTACTTTTATTTGTAGCCGGTTGTCAGGCTCGGCGGCCCTGAATCACTCATCAACCGTGTAATGTGCCCATACCTAACATTTAACAACCATTCCATGCCGAGGTCCCTAACAATGTTCCGGCGGGCAGATAATACGGATCTTCCCCACAGTCCCAGAGCCCCACACCATTACAAATTGGTAAATGTTCCATTTGATGCCAAAATATTTTTTCAACGGTTCATTTTTCACACGAGGCTCGAGAGTCGTGTTCTAGAGCCAACACTACACTACATTCTGTACTACATGTAGGATTAGGCTTCCTTTGAAAAGGTAAAGAGGTCCTGTGGGAAGCGGCCGAGAGTGAGTAAGACGGAGTCAGGCTAAGGATTCCCAGATTTATGGTAAACTTGTCTAAATACGAGCGGTTGTAGGCGAGCTAGTTACTATTCCAGAATTGGGCCTCTTACATCATTCTATCAAGGGTAATTGGCTTTATGTCAGACTTTCTTTCGGCCGCCACGGCCAGGCCCTCCTATCTCCTCCATGCCTTGGCACCGGATCCCAAAGACTTCTATTTTAGAATTACGCTTAGGCCTCTCTTTTATGATTTAAAGCTCCCATTACATCAATTCCTGATCCATTGAGATAAGATAAGCCCACACTTAAGCCCAGCCTCCCACCAATCACGCAGCCAAAAACCCAACCCCAAAACATCTTCAATTGGAATTGACACATAACCTACTCCTCCGTGGAGGAATGCAGAATTACGGCAGGGGCAAAAAATTCAAATGACACGGGGATTACGAGGAATCCCACGTTCCCAGATTCCAGGGAAGGACCGGGAATGCATGCAAATTCAAGTTCCTTGATATCATTAGCCAGAGAGAGACTGACGTGAGGCGTCCGAATTTGGACATAATTTAGGAACGAGACGACAGTCCTCGGTCCTCACCTGTCAACTTAGATCAGACCTCAAGTCAGCTTGGCTGAGGCACAATTCACCGACCTCTGTATTTTTCTTGAGGTTCTGAATCGACCACACTGAACTATTTCGAAATAATTCCTTGCCGGAAAAATATAGATTTTTTGGAGTAGGTACAAATATGAGTAGTGAGTCATTTTAAAAGCCAACGATCAAAAGAACCTGCAGATTTTCGTATACAAGTAATTCCATGCCTTAAGTTTTTGAATTACCCAGCGTGGCGCGATATCATACCAATTCGATCTATTTATTAAATTATTTTTATTAAGAAATATAAGCCGCGTGTTAAGTAGGGGTGGGCTAAACATTAAACTTTGGACCTAATTCCTTGTCTATCCGGGACTAGACGTGAGTGGGAACATATAGAAGCGCCGATTTTTTATCCGGTGTATATTGGGGGTCCCGGGGGAGCCGCTTCGGGGACAAATCGGTTGTGATCTTTATGGCAAATCGACACTCACGTCCTACGTCCTGCCTCCACAAATCTCTCTTATGGCCCAATCTTCTAAACAAGGGCCCGGGAATCAGCAGGTCGGGGGGAGGCCAATTCTCCCGGGACGGCTCCCCGATCCAAAGTGGAAAGTGCTCTATATCATTCAGACAAGATTAGGCCGTTCCTTCAGCGTCTTCCCGAATTTAATACGGAATTCATCCCGGATCAACTACAATTTAGTCTGGTCTTAAGCCAATCTCTCAGGACCTAAATATTTCTGGAGCTCAATCCATATTCATATTCACACACTATTATACTCAATGAAAAATTGGATGTTCGAAAGATTTAGGTATCGGAGTAAGGAGTATAATCTAAAGAAATCAAACTATTTAAGCTAACCTAAAACACTGAAATACAACCTAAGCGAAACTAAATCACAGTAATCTAACCTTACCTAACAGAAACGAAATCACAGAAATCCAACCTTACCTTACCGAAACTAATTCACAGAAATCCAACCTTACCTAACCGAAACTAAATCACAGAAATCTTACCTAACTTAGCCGAAACTAAATCACAGTAAGCCAACCTAATCTACCCTAAAGCAATTAACGGTGCTTGGCATAGAGCTAACCCACGCTAAATATATTGTTAAATAAACCAAAATTCTTAGTCAGAGGTAAGAGCTAAAGACTCCGTTCTGCCATTCCGTCATCCAGACATAGTGCCTATGAACCCCTAAAATCGGTTTTTTCGGGTATTCCGAGTAATCCTCCCCCTCATTAATTACCCAACCTCCTCCTACGACATAAACAATTCAACTTTCAAACAATTACTTGAGTACTACGAAGGGAAGAAGGAGGCTCTCGGCTCTCTATTTATTTGTCTTGCCTTGTTCCCCCTTCCAAGTTTACACATACTGTACTCTCGGTCCTCCAACTTTTGATGCTCCTCTGAATAAAAAAGAAGAGAGAGAGAGAGAGAGAACGGAGAAAAAAAAATCTTAAACAAAAAGTTAAGTTTAACTTTCCTCCAAGAACGCTTATTCCGTCTCCCATCAACTTTGTATTCTCTTCTCCCCTAAAACTCATGAATTCAGCTCTCATCCTAAATCTCACACCTACAGGTTGCGTGAGCTGACTTATGCCCGGCCTACGATGAGTTGAGACGAGGGAAAATCTCGTAAACTATTCTCATAACCTTCCTTTAAAGATTCTTGGTTGAGTAAACAATTCAAACTTTTCCCTGATAAATTGGACGGGAAATAATTGAATCCCCGGGCTGGACGTTAGGCCTCAGAAAGTACCCGGGACTCCTCCTCTCGACGCACCACTCCAAGAGTCAATAGGCCGTAGGTCCCCCCGCCTGTCTTCCCGACGTTCTCAAGTGCCAATGAAATCAATCGTAAAATAAATCAGAGTGACTTGATCTTGTGCCCAAAATCCAAAACCGGGGCAGAGTAAACAGAGTCGTCCAAGACAATGTGCCTGTTATTATTATTACAGAGCTCTGGGACTCACTATTGTGCCTGTCTATCCAGAAAGCATTGTAGGATTGGATAGGGAAATCCCAAAGAATAAAACTCCTAGCTTTCAATAACAAACAAAATTTGGTTAGAAAAATATGGGATGAAATTCAAGCTATCTGTCTGTAGGCACGGGGAAGCTAAATAAAGAAAGACGGGGACGGAGAGAGTCAGGGAAAAGCCATAACCTCCCAGGCCAGGAAAGAAGATGAATATAGGCAACTAAAAATCCTAGGCTCCGAAACTGAGACTCATATTCAATGCAAAATGGATATAAAGATAAACAGGGATTTTTTTTTATCACACACCGTCTCCCTTTTTATGCTCTTAGCTTCAGCAGACGCGGGAGCATAAAGACGTTTCATACACACTAAAGCGGAAATAATAGAAATAAAATAAAAACCTTCTGCTCATTTTTTATTACTGCTCATCATTCCTTCGGTAGGGGCCTTGGGCCGGGAAATGGAGATTTTTGGGCGGAGGCCCGTAAACCCGTGTAATGTTATTTGTCTTCTACTCATTTAATCTTTTTAAAGTCCAGTAAAAATAATACTAAAAAACGGGAGGCTGGGCATCTGAGAAGCATTTGGGATTCCTGAGCCAAAAATCCGAAACTTTGGGGAAATAAAAGTAAATTTACGGGAAAGTTGGATGTATGGGGGGAAGGAATTAAAAGATTAGGCATGAACTGCACTCAGGGACCGAGACGGAAGGATGGCCATTCTAATTTTAGCTCAACTACGCTCATTATCGCTTATTTGCAAAACCCACTTTTCGCAATATCCTTCCTAAAGGCTTTACAAGTTGGTAGCTCACTTCATCAATTAAAAGGAACAATAGTCTTTTCACACGTCTGAAGACAAGGATCCTTCCTCAGGCAACTGGCATGTAGTCTGGGAAATCGTTGAAAAGAGGAGCCGACATTCTTTCTTTGTCATTCATTACTTTACTAGATTTTTACATGACATCACGGGGGATTTGGCTTTGACTCGACTCTTGAGAAGATGAACAAACAAGCGGGGCTCCGGAGGAGCCGGAGAGTAAACATGGTCTTATTAAGACGTAGATAGGCCTGAAACACTGAGGCCATCCATCTCTATTCCAACGCCACTGGAGCGCGGAAGGCTGAAACAAAACAGTTATTAATTCAGTCCCACTAAAAGGCCTGACACTTGAGACTTCCTCGGGCCTGTCCGCCTCTTCGACCCCTGGACCAAAAGTTACCAAAATTCAACTTTTCTCCTGCAGTTTTTAAGGCTGGTTCTACCTCAATTCTGTATTAGGGTCAATTCTGCGCTGAGCGCGGATCCAAAACATTGGCATCGAAATTTAACCCAGTCTCAGTAGAAATACTGCACTCCCAAAAATATATACTTTAGCCCAAAACAAAACATGCAAATAACGAAATATAGAGGTTGGACACAAGCTTTATAATCGGTACATACCGGATTCGTATACTTGACCTGACTCATATATTTTGGTTAGTATCCAAATTGACTAATTTCTATTATATGTTTTGGGCTAAAGTCTACATTTCTTGGACATCATTAAATACAAGCCAATATATGAATCAACTGAAAGTTAACATTATGAATTGCACTTAATATGCAATCCACGCCTAAGGCCAACAGCTGCACTAAAAACCGCCGCTGAAGTTGTTTCGAGTTTTCTATCTGAATCTGACCCTTGGTCATATCACAATTGTCGGCGTACCAGATCTCTCTATCACCTTGTAGGCGGATGCTAATAATTGCGATTCCCCCATCTTGACAAGAACAAGGCGGAACCGACCCGCAGCTCGTAAAGTTGACTTTCCGCTACTCACTCCTCTTTTCGCGGCTGTCAGGACTGACGTGCCTGCCCAAACCATAACCTACCATCTTCTATCATTGGATTGAGCCTAATAATTAAACATTAAGCCCAGGAGAGATCACATCTCACAAGAGGCTGATAGGCAGACCTTTACAAGCCTACAAGGTGTGGGCGTGAGGATCTGACCTCAGTTACTACTTTACCACAGCCCCCAAAAAGGTGGCAGTTGACCTCAGCGGAGTAATAAATGGGTAAAATGACAGTCGGCAACTGTAGCTGTAGCTATAATACGTGCCTAAAGGTCAATCTCCTGTTCCCGACCAGTCGGAGCAGCTGGGGTGTGTGCCAAAGGGTAATCTATGGACTTTAACAGAGATTAGCTGGAGCAGCTGATGGATGTCATTCCTACATATACGGTGGGCTGGAGCAGGGGTGCACTTATTGTCTGGCACAATTTACTTTGATTTCCCTACAATTTATCCACCTGTTTCGCACATATTGCTCCTCCGGCCCCAGCCTGGAGCCTAGCCCTGTCCCTAGCCCTATTATAAGAACTCAAGTTATACCAAATCCAATACATGTGTTCTAACACCACCAGTCCTCCTCGGGAAATGCAGATGCACACAATATGCTTTCTCTATACTGTCAGTTCCCATGCATATGCCCAGCACCAACTGCACCCGGAACTCTATTATAACCATTTTCACCTGTTCAAGTTCAACTTTACTATTACAACCTGATTCATATAGTAGTAGTAGAACATTCCACGTTTTAAGCGAGGCAGTGATAGGACACTTCCCATATTGCTAAATCCATTCACGACTTCAAAACATTCCAAAATGCTTTCACTACATGGCTTTCACGCCCACAAAATACAATATGCTGAAACCTATGGACGGGAATTATTTTCGTTTTTTCAGCTACAGCCTAAAGCTTGCAAGCTGAGATGAGATCAGTTTAGGTTAAGCAAGTTTAGTGTAGGTTAGGTTAGGTTAGGCAAGTGTAGTACACACTAGGTCACAATTCACAACCATGTTTACAAAATACTTACTGTCGGCTTGATTTAATTTTCTAAGGCTTGTAGGTAATGCTATTATTTATTATAGTGATAGTATCAAAAACCGCGAACACTAACAGAGCAGCAAATTTCGCGTTTTGTAGTCCAAACTTAAAAGTAGCCATAGCTAATCAAACAACAGTAACATTCCATAATATGGGTTATAAGTTATAACACATTTATCTGTATACATTTTATGTAAATCAATTATTTTAAAGTCATTTTCCAACTCTAACTTAATTGATTAGATTTCCATACTTCTTGACAATGGAGACAGTTACATTTGTACAAATACAAACGCTCCATTCCTAGTATTGCAAAGTCGGGAGAAAGTCTATGGAGAGAGTTTCGATCCCGACGTTCTCCCGTCTCAGCCGCTTAAGTGTAATTAATAAATACTACTGTCAGGCTAGGATCCATTTATTTTCAGGACTAAT